>JAECUM010063392.1:0-13036 GCA_016617855.1 Megalonaias nervosa
CTTTTCTGGTCGAATTAGCGACGTACAAGACCTATAGAAATCATCCAACCCCTCTAGAATTACTGCTTAGAAAACCATATATCGAGGTGGTATTTATTTCAAGGTTGTGGAGAAAACGAATACAGAATATGCAGGTTGTGCCTGTCCTGACAGAATAATCTGACATTCAAAAGGCAAATATTAATATTTCGAGTGTGTATTTGAACGCTATAATAATCAATCAACATTTCGCGTTTGTACCTTAACGTTGTAATCTCTTTCGACTGATATCAACAAATACGGAGAGACACATGGATTGAACGCGTTCATAAAGCAAAATCAGTTTATCAGTTCGGTGTTTGATTATTGTAACAATGGAACTGGTGCAAAAATGTTATTAATAATCAGTAGGCCAACATATCACGTTCCCTCGCAATATTTGATTATTGTAACAATAGAACTGGTGCAAAAATGTCATTAATAATCAGTAGGCCAACATATTAATTTCCCTCGCAATATTTGATTATTGTAACAATAGAACTGGTGCAAAAATGTCATTAATAATCAGTAGGCCAACATATCACGTTCCCTCGCAATGTTTGATTATTGTAACAATGGAACTGGTGCAAAAATGTTATTAATAATCAGTAGGCCAACATATCACTTTCCTTCGCAATATTTGGTTATTGTAACAATAGAACTGGTGCAAAAATGTCATTAATAATCAGTAGGCCAACATATCACGTTCCCTCGCAATGTTTGATTATTGTAACAATGGAACTGGTGCAAAAATGTCATTAATAATCAGTAGGCCAACATATCACGTTCCCTCGCAATGTTTGATTATTGTAACAATGGAACTGGTGCAAAAATGTTATTAATAATCAGTAGGCCAACATATCACGTTCCCAAAAATGTTATTAATAATCAGTAGGCCAACATATCACGCTCCCTCGCAAAAAATTTCAAGAGATGAAACTGCGTCAACGTTCATTAGGATTGGGATTTACTGCTCCATTTTGAAAGGACGGATTATTATTTTTAAAGGCTTGACCACCAATATAGATATTTCCCTAAATAAAGAATGTCTCTATTTTGTAGAAGGTTTTATGTTTACTAATCTAATAATTTTCAGAAGTAAGTGAATATTCTGAAAAGTGGGTTTTTTTTAATTTATGCAAACAACACTTATCGTTTGAATTACATTTTTAATTTCAAATTTAAAAAACAAAAACCAAACTACAATGTGCCAGAAACACCCACCTCAGTTTTAAATCTTCAGAGTACCTGAAACATTCAACGTTATGGATATAAAAGAAAGAACACAAGAAGGTAAAAAATACAACTTGATTTAATGAAACTACATTTTAAATGAAAATTGCATTTGTAAAGAATGTATGAAACAGTTCAACGTGGTTAAAAGTTCGTTGAAAAATGGTTTGGTTTGATGCTTTACGGAACAGCAAAGAGTGCTAAGGCAACTGGAGTAAATTTGCCTTGTCCTAGGACACACCACGGTATCTGACTCAGGCTGGTCCGATTTGCCTTGTCCTAGGAAACACCACAGTAGCTGGCTGGTTCGATTTGCCTTGTCCTAGGACACACCACGGTAGCTGGCTGGTCCGATTTGCCTTGTCCTAGGACACACCACGGTAGCTGGCTGGTCCGATTTGCCTTGTCCTAGGACACACCACGGTAGCTGGCTGGTCCGATTTGCCTTGTCCTAGGACACACCACGGTAGCTGGTTGGTCCGATTTGCCTTGTCCTAGGACACACCACGGTAGCTGGCTGGTCCGATTTGCCTTGTCCTAGGACACACCACGGTAGCTGGCTGGTCCGATTTTCCTTGTCTTAGGACACACCACGGTAGCTGGTTGGTCCGATTTGCCTTGTCCTAGGACACACCACGGTAGCTGACTCAGGCTGGTCCGATTTGCCTTGTCCTAGGACACACCACGGTAGCTGACTCAGGCTTGTCCGATTTGCCTTGTCCTAGGACACACCACGGTATCTGGCTGGTCCGATTTTCCTTGTCCTAGGACACACCACGGTAGCTGGCTGGTCCGATTTGCCTTGTCCTAGGACACACCACGGTAGCTGACTTAGGCTGGTCCGATTTGCCTTGTCCTAGGACACACCACGGTATCTGGCTGGTCCGATTTGCCTTGTCCTAGGACACACCACGGTATATGGCTGGTCCGATTTGCCTTGTCCTAGGACACACCACGGTAGCTGGCTGGTCCGATTTGCCTTGTCCTAGGACACACCACGGTATCTGGTTGGTCCGATTTGCCTTGTCCTAGGACACACCACGGTATCTGGTTGGTCCGATTTGCCTTGTCCTAGGACACACCACGGTAGCTGGCTGGTCCGATTTGCCTTGTCCTAGGACACACCACGGTAGCTGGCTTGTCCGATTTGCCTTGTCCTAGGACACACCACGGTAGCTGACTCAGGCTGGTCCGATGGTAGGGTTTAACACGCACTTTTCGCTCGTGAGTACAGATTGTTAACCAACATACCACCGCGGCTCCCAAAAATAATAATATGCTTAGAAAACGAATTCTCTACAAGTTAAACTTGCATTAGCAGTTAGACTTAGACGACTGCCTCCACAAGAAACGAAACGAAGAAATGTAACTTTGTAGGAATAAATCTACTCTCCGGATTTGTTTGGAACCAATATAAAAAACGTATTGGTCAATTGTTTATTTGTGAAAATTGCTAAATATATTATACATTGAAAAATAACTACAACACATCACAGACATGTTTAATTTAGTAACACGAGATATACCTGTTCTATAGTTAGACTATAAAACAATCAACGTAAGCTGAAAGTCCCATTCATCATTAGCTACGACTTCCACATATCTTCTCTTGATATCTAAATTCTGTACGCAGGAGTGTTAATACTCTAACGTCTTAAATAAAGCAAAATATAAACAAGTTTAGTCAAATTCAACAAATAATTTATTTTCGTAGAATATAAAGTTACACTACATGAAGAACTTACAGCATTGCGAATCAAATCCCAAACAACCCTAAAAGTTCTATCACAAGTCAAAAGTATAGAGTCTTCTCAATGAATTCCTGGTATTGAATGTGCTAATGTACCAATCGTCTTTAATGTACTGATATACCAATTGTCTTGATGTTTCACAATGATATAATCCAGAATGCCTTTGGATGAGTTCATGATAATCACATAATAATGAGATAGTCCAAAATGTCAATGAGCACTTTTGTAATTCCCATACGTCTACGGAGGCAATGAAACAGTTTAAAAATAAACGGTAATTTTAAAGAAAGACATTTACTTATACAAATACACCGACAACGTTTAAACGTTTAATAAAACAGCAACAATCGATACAATCGTTCTTCTAAGCTCTATTGAACTCAAACATATCAAATGGCGTCTGTCAATATTTTCAGGACGTCATGGAGCACTTCAACTTTATGACACCAGATGAAATTCATGACGAAAGAAGGACTTCAATTGCACGTACCTATTTGTGGGCATATATCTCGTTTGAATAATCAGTTGCCCTGATGAAAGAATCTTGGTCAAAAGGTAGAACTGTGATTAGAAGCATCTGGATTAAATGGGTCCAATTATCATACGTTTGTCCGTATATGTCTGAGTATGTTATTAAGTGCCGAGGCAATTGGAGTAAAGTGCCTTACCGAAGAAAACACCAGGGTAGCTGACATAGAATGGTCCGATTGTTGGATTCGAATCCGCACCATTTCATTCGTGAATCCGGTACTGAATCACCGCGGCTCCTCTCATGGATGGTAAAGTTTACGAAATCCATTACTATCAGATCTTGTACACCAGCTCGCGAACAAATATGAGCAGCGGGGGAGGGTGTTGATGTGGCGTTGGTGTCAAGTATCAAGTCCAATTTGAAATATAAGAAGCGGTGATGATATTTATGTAGCGTTAAAGTTGAGTATCAATACATATTTTGGCTCATATTATGTTGATTTAGTACAATAAACAGAAATGGTCATTTGGATCTTCACTTTAATAAAAAGCAGCTAAAACTGATAGTGATGGTGTTTGACCGACACCTTCATTAGTGGATTCGGACTAAGTCGTGGACACATTGCTCACCACATTTCTGGTGTGGTCCCCTATTTATTATTGATTGGTTTTGGTATGCTTATCTTTTGTTTGCGGGGACGAGGCGTTTTTGACTATGTTTTCCAGAATTTTGTCTTTTTTTAGTATTGGTATTAGTGTCCATTTGCCTTCCCCAAATCTTTGAGATAAGCTTGAACTAAAACTTAAAACTTTACACATAAAATTTGATACAATTTTTGTGAGGCAAATTTCTGAGCTTCTACGAACCAAGCTCGCAAATAAACCGTAAATTACTAAGTTCTTCCTCCTGACTAATCACGTCTCATGTAATTGCGAAGATTGCAAGGTTGCACGGCTCTAATGAGAGATAACACTCTTTCCAGCTCAACCAACCGGCTTGAAACTCAGCCTCTAAGATGCATGAATAATTTATTTTTAACAAGAATAACAAGAAGAAAAAAAAACAACATCTTAGGAAAAGTTGAATCATCATGAGATTTCGACTGTCGGAGTCCTTTCAGGCTATCGGAGTACAATAATAGACAATCACAAAGTTTACATGAAAAAAACAAATTCAATGAATTTATGTTTCCACCAGTACCCATTCCAGTCTACAGTGTTAAGGATCCCTATAGTGTTATTATTTGGATCTGTAGTCATGAAGTTGAAAATAAAACCCAAACTGACGAACTTTGCACGTGTCTTAGAAGAGCACATAAATGTAAGTAGTGTGGTGGGATAGTCTACGGACAATGGGAATTAGTATTACAGACCCCTGGACCCCACACAAGGTCTACGGACAAGATTTCTACGGACAAAATATCACCCTGGTACTGTCTACGGACAACGGGAATTTTGTATTGCGACTAGCACACCCTGGGCCTGTATATGGACAATGGGAATTTTGTATATGGACAAGAGAAATGGAACAGGTAGGGTGACGTCACGGTACTGGACACTTTCTACAATGTAGCAATGACCGTGACGTCATGACACCTGTTTCATTTCTATACAAAAAAATTGTAAAGACTGACATAAACATATACCAATACAAGCCCGAGATTTATATATAAAGCATTACCTAGACCTGAAATTATGTTGACGGTGTTCATAAATTTGCATAATTATAATGATGCTATAAATAGTTATAATCAAGGAAAAGACTAACGCCAAAATGGATGTGACTAAAAGTAACGCTAAAATTACGAAATTGTCCCAGAATTTAACGGAGACTAAACATGTCCCTGAACATTAGGTTTCATTGATTTAGATTAAAAGTAGTACTAAAATTACGACATTGTCCCGGACTACAGTGGAGACTGAGAAAATCTGGAACATTAATATTCAAATGGATGTGACTAAAAGTAACGCTAAATTACGAAATTGTCCCAGAATTTAACGGAGACTGAACATATCCCAGAAGATTAAATTATATTTGTTTGGCCTAAAAGTAGTACTAAGATTACCAAAATGTCCCAAATTCTAGTGGAGACTGAGAAAAACTCCGGAAGATTGTATTCAGATTGCCGTGACTTAAAATATTGCACTAAATTTCCGAAACATTTAGCGGATTTGAATGGAAACTGATAACTAGCCAGATGTTTTGGTTGTCAGAAATGGCAAAAACAAAGTGTAGCACTAAATTATGACATTGCACCGGACTTTGGCGGAGACTGAAAATAATCCATAGATAAATTTTAAAAATGTTACCAAGACTTATAGTAGTACTGAAATTATTTAAGCTCATACCGACCTTTGCGGAAACTGAAAAATTGTAAATAAAAAATTAAAATAAGCGATACTATAGCGTCAATGGGAATTAGCATTACGAGAACCTACTTTTCCTACTATAGCGTCAAGATTTATAGCGTCAATGGGAATTAGCATTACGGGACCCTACTTTGTACTATAGCGTCAAGATTTATAGCGTCAAATGGCACACCCTGGGACACTATAGCGTCAATGGGAATTTTGTATGGGAACAATAGGAATGGAAGAGGTAGGGTGACGTCACGGTACTGGACACTTGCAACAGAGAATAATGTTTTTGTGAGTTAAACATAAATTATACAACAACTAAAAATTTCTTTTTGGGCAAGAAAGAATAAATCTTTTCGAGGCAGTGGAGTGGCCCTGAAAAGGGTTTTTGGCGCGAATGCATAAAACACACACCTATATACTATCCACACCAACGAATGAGAATGCATAAAACACACACCTATATACTATCCACACAAACGGACGAGAATGCATAAAACATCCATATATACTATCCACACCAACGAATGAGAATGCATAAAACACACCATACTTACTATCCACACAAACGTACGAGAACGCATAAAACACACACCTATATACTATCCACACCAACGAATGAGAATGCATAAAACATTCCAATACTTTCTATCCACACAAACGTACGAGAACGCATAAAACACACATCTATATACTATCCACACCAACGAATGAGAATGCATAAAACACACACACATTATACTATCCACACAAACGGACGAGAATGCATAAAACACACCATACTTACTATCCACACAAACGTACAAGAACGCATAAAACACACACCTATATACTATCCACACAAACAAATGAGGATGCATAAAACACACACACTATACTATCCACACCAACGAACGAAAATGCATAAAACACACCATACTTACTATCCACACAAATGTACGAGAACGCATAAAACACACATCTATATACTATCCACACCAACGAATGAGAATGCATAAAATACACCATATTTACTGTTCACACCAACGAACGAGAACACATAAAACACACCTATATACTGTCCACACAAACGTACGCGAATGCATAAAACATACACACTATACTATCCACACAAACGCTAGGCGAACGCATAAAACACACCATACTTACTATCCACAAAAACGCTAGGCGAACGCATAACATACCCATATATGCTATCCACATAAACGAACGAGAACGCATAAAACATACACATATACTATGCACACAAACGCTAGGCGAATGCATAAAACACACACCTATATACTATCCACAAAACGCTAGGCGAACGCATAAAACACCCATATATACTATCCACACCAACGTACGAGAATGTATAAAACACACCATACTTACTATCTACACAAACGGACGATAATGCATAAACATACATCTATATACTATTCACACCAACGAACATGAATGCATGAAACATACACATATATACTATCCACACAAACGCTAGGCGAACGCATATAACACACATTCTACTATCAACAAAACGCTAGGCGAACGCATAAACCACCCATATATACTATCCACACCAACGAATGAGAAAGCATAAAACACACTATATATACTATCCACACAAACGGACGATGATGCATAAAACACACACATATATACTATCGACACCAACGAACGAGAATGCATAAAACACACACATATATACTATCCACACCAACGAAAGAGAATGCATAAAACACACCATACTTACTATCCACACCAACGAACGAGAAAGCATGAAACACACCATACTTACTATCTACACCAACGAACGAGAAAGCATGAAACACACCATTATCTACTATCCACACAAACACTAGGCGAACGCATATAACACACATTCTACTATCCACAAAACGCTAGGCGAACGCATAAAACACACATTCTACTATCCACAAAAACGCTAGGCGAACGCATAAAACATACCCATATATATTATCCACAAAAACGATCGCGAACGGATATAACACACACTATACTATTCACACAAACGGGAAGAGAAGAAAAACACACCAATATTTACTATCCACACAAACGTACGGGAACGCAAACACACACACACACACAACAGTAAAGGAGTGAGTGTTTATAGTCACACTATTCTACAATCACACGAATTGGCAACTTCAATAGTGTCTCTTTTCTAGAGATAAGGTTAGCCCTGAGAAGGGCTGTTTTTCGTCTAACCTGGCTAATGGTGACACCTTCATGGTCTGGCACCACACACACAACGTCTGCTCCAGTCATTCTCCCAATTGACTTGTGTGGTTGGGAGCGAAGAGGGAGGTTGACTGGCTTCACTCTCCCAGTCTTCAATTTCAGGGATTCTGAAGACTTCCCTCTGTCTTCTATACCAGAGTCGAGGATGCTGTTGTTGTAGCTGTGGCTGTGGCTGTGGTTGAGGTAGCGGTACTGTTTGTGGAGGTGTCCTTACCTCAGGTTTGAACTCACACTGAGGTCTCATGATGAGTTGAGGCAGTATCCCTCGATTCTTTTCCTTCTCCTCTTTTTTCTTCTTTTTTTCCTCCTCTTCCTCAAGTCTGGCACTTTCTGCAACGGCCTCCATGGCCAGCTCACCCAGGAGTCGCCTGGCATACACCAGGTGCATTTGGAGTTCAAGCAATTTAGCAATTCCGCTATTCAGTTTCAGTGTTGATACGTCAACGATGGGTAGCCAGACTGACAATCGCTTCGTTTTATATACTTGAAGCACGGTCGTGAAGGAAAACATCCCCTGGCACCAAAACTTACCATCACATCAAACGCGCGGACCTAAAAGAAACACTCACATTGACTTTTTTTACTTAGAATCACAGACACACACAATCCGACAAAACAGAGAAACGAAGTGCTTATAGACACACTTATATTTTTTTTAAAGACACAAACACACAAATTTGTTTTGGCAATTCAATTAGTATGTCTTTTCTAGAGTAATGGGGAAGCCCTGAAAAGGGCTGTTTTTTTGTTGATGGGGAATGATGGAAATCTCTTTTTACTGTCTAAGATTGCGTCCCCGTCTGGCAGCAGGCTTTCCTATACGATACGGCCTGCTTTGGCGGAAAGAGAAGGAGAACTCTTTAGTGTCCACACGGCAGTCGACAAAACCCTCTGTCTGGTTCTTGCTGCTACTGTTGCTGCTGCTGTTGTTGTTGCTGTTCTCTCTGTTTCTGAAGTCTGTACTTCTCTGTCCATTCTTCTTGTTCTTTCTTGATTTCCTCTCTGAAGACCTCTTCTATCAGGTCTTGGGCTATGGCTAACATCCTGACATTCTCTATCTCTTCAGGCTTCGGTATCAGGTTTAGCCTGACACGATGTAACTTGACGTAAGCTTCGTTCAGCTTGGCTAGTCTGGAAGGCATGTTCATAGGTTGACGAGTCAACAGTGGATGGCCAGACTGGAGACCAACCCGCTTTATTTGGTTCAAACGCGGACGCGATAGAAAACATCCCTACTAGGTTTTAGAGTCGGAACGCTATGATAGCGAATGTCATGGTGAGGGATAGAGAGAAATTCAAAGAGCATATATTCACAGTCTTTTGTTGCAAACAAACGACAGACACATTTTTTTCAAAAACACAACATTTTTTATTCAACCAACAACTAACCACTAACAAGTAACAATAACATCAAACAAATTATTTTTGACAATGTTGAAAACGTTGTGAAATCATGTGAGATTTCCATTGATGTACACTACGTTTCCTAGCTAAAGACAAAAGATAGCAATAATGGTTACAAAACCATCGATCTATTTTCTCATCGTTTCTAGAAGAGTGACGATCAAAATAAGTCACTAAATGTTCTACAGGGTATCCAAGACTGGGTTGATGAAGAAAATACACACAATATTGTCCACACATCATGGAATCTGTGCCTTGTAATTTCACATTATTGAATCGTGTCGTCTGGGCATTTCTTGTCATAAAGTCGATGATATCGTCTTCCAAAGGGGGCAATCCATACGAATCAAAATATTCCACGCAGTCCTCTTGAGGGAAGTAGACGGCTACCCAGTGAGTTCCTGGGAGATGACTTTCGTCAGTGTTGATGACATAAGCTTGATGGTCTTGAGGTTTGCGATGAGGTAGTTCATCCTCAGCGCTCACGACAGGATTCCAAGAAGCAGTATACGAACTATTGTTCAAAACGTAATAAAGTTCCCAGGTATCCATTTTTTGTTGTGTTGTTTTTGTTTCTTCACAAGTAATGATAAGTCATCAATTCAATTCTGACTTTTTGTTTGAAACGATCTGTCAAGTAGCCGTTTCTTCGCCTTGTCTCCCAACTCTGGGCTATGAGAGCTTCGATGCGATAGATCTCTAGAGTAGTCAATGGAGGGCAGGAATGATCACGCAAGCCTTTATAAAACCCATGCAACACTGCTTCTGCTGAGATGAGACTCCAAGCGGCGTCCAGATACTCGTCCAATTTTTCTTCTTGACTCGTCATTAGACATTTATCGTGTTAAATTTGACTGGGATGATCGTTTTGACATCCATTACAATATTTCTTACTCAATTCCGTAATTGTATCCGCCAGGTGTTTAGAAAAACAGGACATTAAATGTTGTTCTTGTTCTGGCCATCTGGACTTGATCACTACCTCGTCCTCTTTGTCTTGGTCTTGGGGTTCTGTTTTCACGTGATCCTCCCATTCCATTTCCAAAGATTCTCTATCGTTCAGTGATGGATAGGAGTCTTCCATTGTTTCTAATAGTCTAGAATAACTTCTCTCAAACTGTTGATTTCTATGGTATTATCGAATTTGGCATACAAGATGACGTTGACCGTCTCGGTGAGAGCTTCTGCAAACTGAAGTTCCACACGCAGTTGACCAGATTTTATAGGGTGGAAATGTCCCTCGTCGCTGCCTTGGTCTGGAGCGAAATCAAAGGCCCACAAAGTGTAACCTCCGACATAATCTTCGTACGAAATACCGTGACTGGTTTTGGTTCCTAGTTGCCCCGTAGCTTCGTACAGAGACAAGTACGATCTCAAGTAATTTTTCTGGGCAAAGTTAGGTTCGAAGGGTCTGGTACACAAGGTCTTGCCATCGCGACTGACTTCGATCTTGGACACTCTGTAGTGCTTAAACTGGAAAGGATTTCGATCGTGGGCTCCGTTGAGGGCTGCATTACTGACGATGCCAACGATTAAACGTTTGGGTAACTGTCCTTGGAACAGATGATCTTCGATCTTGGATCGAAGTCCAGCAGCAATGGTGAACGTTTTCACTTCTAAACGTCGTATCGGATACTTGGCGGTCGATCTCCTCAATGTTTGACTGATGTCGTTTCCAGCTTTAGGTAACACTTCTACGCGGCGCACGTAAAGTCTGGCTTCTTGGATGATGGTTTTGTACTCGTTGGCGTGAGCCATCAAATGGAAAGCGACACTGCTGCGATTGAGTTTCAGGTGAATATACACTCCGTTCAGCAAATACTTTTCTTGCAACCACATGTCCAAATGCAAACGATCCATCAGTTCTAAATTACGACCTTGTAGAATTTTCTATCGACGGTTGTTAAAACCCACATTGTGAAGATCGTCATCGGCTGTCAGGGCTGTGTCGTTAAACCTGTTCTCACCTGCGGTGTCAGGTTTCCAAACTACTCAAGCATCCAGATGAGTGTTCTTGGCCTCTTTTCCGTACGTCAAGAGATTTTCCAGGTACGCTCGGTAAGGGTAAGTATCCATGCTACTGCTGACCAGTTTGTTATTCAAGTACAAATCCACTTCGCTGAACAAGGAATGCATGAAACTGTTGACGGGAGCTACCCTAGCATTGTCTCCCGGATTGGTGTTGTCTGTTTTGATCACTTTGAGTTTCAGATACAAGTAACTGCTATTCAGATCGATGTAATCTTCGGGTTGTCCTTTGATTTCAAACTCGATGGGAGCTGAATCCGTCAAAGAGGAGACGGGATGAAATTCGACCCATTGGGATTCTTGCACTGTCATCATGGTGGGTGGCATGGCAAACAGATCCAGTTCCGACTTGGAACAAACGCAAGGCTTTCGGTGGATCATTTTCTCTTATTTAATAATCAAAAACGTCTAACTCTCGGACAGTTTTTCTTTTCTTAGTCTTTCTAGCTCTGAGTGTGTGAAGTCCTCTGAAGGGGTGTTTTCGTCGTCTTTTTCTGCCTTGTCATTGCTGTGGCCTCAGGGAAGCAGGAATGTCTGACGACATCGCCCAAGGCATTTATAAGAGTTTCTCGCCGGCCCAAAATGTCTTTACCCGTTTGAAGCAAGACAGATTGCCTGCCCTCAGAAAAGCTTCCTTGCGGTTTTGTTTGTCAATGATGACATTTTTGAGAAATTCTTTATATTGCGTCAACGCGGCATCTTTCAAGGCGTGCAATCCCCGTGTCACCATTGGTTTCAAAACGTGAGCCACTGTACGAAATGATGATTTGAGCATATCTCCTAAACCATGTCCTCGTTGTCGAGTGACTCCTCGGTACACAGGATACATGACTGACAAAAGGTTAGAGTAATCGTTTTCGAAAATGGAGTTTCCGTTTGGTGAATGGTATATTTTGTCCCAGATCTCCTTTTATAGTAAAGTTGACAGTGTCGAAATACGACTTACTGACGGTCAAATACTGAGGATGTACAAATTTGCGGTGAACGTGATTGGTGTTTCCACCTTCCTCGTCAGCAGCCGTGGCAGAATCCACTTTGAAAGGAATGACATGCAGTGATGGTACGGAGGTGTGTCCCACCACGTTGTACTTTGCCACATCGGAGTACACAAAAATCAAATTCAGTCCTTGGTTCATTTCTACAGGGAATCTAAAATATTTCGCAACATCCAAGTTGCCAGAAATGGCTGGTATTTCGTTTTTCATCTTGATCAACTTGGTGTCTCGACCTAAAATGTCATACAATTCAGGACAAAATGTAATGGCCAATACTTTGTCCTCTGAAAATTTCATCATTAGACGACGAGCCATTTTGTGGTACTCGAGGGTGATACTTTTTCTGGTTCTCTCCAAGGCTATGGCAAACACGGCATTGAATTTGGTAGAAATCGTGTTCACCAAATGTTGACCACTAAAATAATAACCAGCAGGAATGGTCAACAGATAGGTGAATCGTTTAGTTTTGCGGTCTTGTGATTTCATAGAGTCAGCTACACTGCTACGTTCATCCATGGCTTGTTGCACTTGTTC
>JAECUM010063393.1:0-14274 GCA_016617855.1 Megalonaias nervosa
TGTACAAAATCTGTTGGACGTAGACAAGATTCCCCCGTCATCATCATTTGTATATATTCATGTCCATACAATCATACAATTATGTGTTTGTGTCGTCCGCAAAAAATATAATCAAAATCATAATCATATGTATATATAATCATAATCATACAATTATATGTTCATTAGGATAAGTTTAGAATAAGTTTAGGATAAGTTTATGTTGTGCCGTCCATTAGGATAAGTTTAGGATAAGTTTATATAATCATAATCATAATCATATGAATATATAATCATAATCATACAATCAAAAAACAGTCCCCCTCTGACCTTCTGAGCCTGCTAGAATGTTGTTTCGCAATCTAGGGGTTCACATGGGGTTATGGGGACTACTATTTTACAATTATTTAGAAACTGATTATTATTTCTATTTTAAATAAATATTTATATATATAATGAACTATGAAACGTTAATGATATTATTTCTGCTATTGAAAAATAAACACATGACGGAATAAAGATATCTGATAATCTTGATCCTCAGAAAATTATGTGCGATTTTGAATCATTACAACAACGAAAATTCGAGAATAAATACACATTGCCATCCAATTATAGATTCGTGAAATTAATTTATCAATCTATGTTAGAATCCTTGGCAATGGTAAACGACACACAGGTGAAGCTATTTGCACCTCTTGCAATTTCAATCGAAAAGATTAGATCCGAATTGTCTCACGAGTACGAAAGAAAAAAGATTGTGGACAATCGTGTAATGCAATTGAGAAAGATTATGTTATTTGATTCTGTCAAAGGTGACAGTGACACTGAGAGCAGCGATAGTGAAGGTGGACCCCTGACAAAGTCAGGGACTGTGGTGATTGCTAAACAAAACCATTGTTTTATGTTATTTTAAATACCATTGACTCACCTACAGTGTTATATCGTTTCATTCTCTGACACAGTGGGGATATACTGAAATATAATCAGCTGATCATATTTTATTGAATATGTAGATCTTTGTATATTATCTGCGACATGTTTAACTGAAGCAGGATATATGCCAAAATATCTGGCAGCTGCATTCATTGATGGAAAAGTTATTTCTTGGACTGTTTCTGTATTTACGGATTTAATAGATCTCTTAAATACTTTACACCTTCCTGTATTTCCACGTGCAGAATTCTGACTCTGTGTAATAGCTTGCAGGTTAGATAAATGATCATTTTTGGGATTTCCATCAATGTGATCAATTACAAGTCCATATTTGATGACCCCATGAAAACATTCGAATATGAACCTCTGTGAGAAATATCTTTTATTTCCGGCATTAAATCTAAAATAACCAAATTTATTAAGACTACCGACTGGGTTTTTTGATCGGCAATTTCTGATAATACCATCACGTGATGCTTCATAATTTTTAATGATTGGATGTGTCACAAATTCGTTTTGCTCCATTTATATATATAATATTATTTGTTTAAATCATTGTTTTGAAATCTGGCCAGATAATCTTCTACGGTTTTTATAGGAGATTTACCTGACAATGTCAAAGTATTATTATTTTGGTCATAATATCGTTTTAATTCTCTGTATTTTTACCGCCGCATTTTACACATAACTGAGTTTTTCCTCTGACTCCAACACCACATTGCACACACGGTTTTGGTCCTAGACTACCATTTTTAACGCTTTGCATATGGTAGCAGCAGAATTCATTCACGCATGCTCTGTTACAAGGAGAAGTATATCCAATTTTGAGCCAAATACATCGATTCTTTGTTTGAATCATATATATATATATATATATATATATATATATATATATATATATATATATATATATATATATATATATATATACTAAAATTCAATTTAAATATTTGTCCTAATTATAATAATGGAATTATTAGCCATTGACCCTTCCGCAGTCTCAGCAGGAACTAGATTTGATCTTGACAGACTACCAGAATATAAATTTAGTGTTTCGATGCAAGATCTAGCTTTAACGAATAAAGATATAACTAAACGTATCCGTGAAGCCAAGAAGGAATTTCGTGACGATGGTGCGGCTCATGTGTGGTCAACATTTAGGATCGGAAATATTGTCGATACTATAATGAATGACAAACGAGGAAGAATGATTATTAACCACCTTGATGTTCAAAAATATTTTATTTTAATAAAATTTATTGTAAGGACAGACGACGATACTTGGATTATTCGTGACAAGCGTGATCCAGTCCGCATACAGTCGGGAAATAATATTGTTCTCTTGAATAATAAATCCAAACCCGGAGTACTTACTGGTATTGACAAACCATATTATGAACGAGATATCCTGTGACTGCGGTTGTCTATGCAATATATCCGCTGAATAATAAACCTGACGTTGGGGATCTCAAGCCGATGAGACTGTCAGAATCAAGAATAAACTGTGTAGCTGAACGAGTTACAGAACACTTCACAAACGCGATACGTGGTAATGGTTTAACAGATTTACGACGTAAAAAAATAAATACGTGGGCGGAAGCTGTTAAAGATACTGGGGCGTCTATCAAAGATGTTGCTGAGCTAGAAAAGAAATTAAGATTTCCGATGGCAGTAAAAACACTAACCGGAGAAATTTTGTACAAACCAAAATATATAAAAAATGGAAACCCTATAATAATCATTGATCACAACGCACATGCATGGACTGTGGCAGTAACACTATTTCCACGAGATAGAACGGTTAAATTTTATAATGGTCATATATTTGATTTTTTCTCAGAATTATCAGTAAAAGTGATCCTGTATCTGTTTGGTTGTTTCAAAGTTCAGAATATGATTATTATGATCAGTTTGTACGGCCTGGTGGGGATATTTATCGTAGAGAATCTCTTCATGTAGAAATGGAACATCTTGCGCAACGCCTTTGGCGTGAATATACTTCTGACGATGTCAAAGTTAGACAATTACTGAATAATTGTTTTACCGTTCCATCAGTTGCTGCTCACTTTGCTCAGGAAAAATTTCATGGAAACCGACACGATTGGAATTTCTTGAAGATGTCCAGAAAAGTTGTATAGAATATGGACACGGTGGATTATGGAATACTAAATACAAGTATAACGACGTTATCTCCGTTGATATGGTAGCTTGTTATCCTGGAAGTTTTCTTGGATACGGAGAATGTTCTGAATACTTTAAGAGATTCGGACATCCATCACACGAGATGACCAGAGTTGCGATAAACGGACCTTTACGAGATTTTGACTTAACCGGATTCGCATACATAGAATCATTCGAGTTTACGGAAGATCTCCATCCGATTACTTATGCTTGGTTTGGAAGACATTTTTCAGAAAAATGTTGGGTTCCAATAGTACTATTACGATATATATGCTTAATTCTGGAATTTTAACATTATTAAAGATAAATGAGGCAATTATATCGCATAGTTCACAGAAGCACGTTTGGTTACCAGAACCGGATAGACTTAATATTGATGATGCCAGGAGAGAATTTCCTGATCTGAACGAAGATGATATTGTTAAAATATATAAATGCAGAGAGGAAAATAATGAGAAACTTGCAAAAGATCTTGGTAGAAAGATAATCGGTAAATTTACACAAGGAGGATCATACGACCATAAACGACACTGTACAAGATTAATTATGGACGATGCTGAACTTGATTTTATAATCGCTGATACAACAGAAAAAAAACAGTTATAAATCGAAGTAATGCTTATTTATCAGACGGAACCAAACTAGGTACAATTCTGAGCTATATTGATGGTGACTCACCGCAGTTTACTCATTTAAGATCTTCAATGCTAGCCTATGTTTCGATAAATCTACTGTTTATGATAAATAGATTTCCTCGTTACGCTGTCAGAGTTGCTACGGATTCGTTTTATATAAATAAAAAATATACGAATTTTTTAAAACCGCTACTTGGTAATGGTGAATGGGGATCATGGAGAATAAAACAAGAAAATATATTCAGTTATTCTGAATCTGCCGACGTTGAAATTAATGAAATATGTTACAAAAATAATAATCAAGCATCAAAGTCATCAGCACCATCTGTAAATGATCCTGTGGCTAGACATAAAACTGTTTATCTTAACGGATGCGGTGGTTCAGGTAAAACAACTCGTGTGATTAAATTATTCCTGAACAACCATTCAGATATAATTGTTTTGACACTGACACATAAACTCGCCAGACAAATAAAAGAACGAGGAGTAAAATCATGCACATATCATAGTTTCTTCAGATGGTGCGGAGACACATGGACTCCTGAGCGAATAGGTGAGAAATATATACCCAAGTATATTATCTGGGACGAGATAGACACGGTACCGTTAGAAATATTAAAAACATTTCTTGAATGGTTATTGACTAAAAACACTGCTGTAATTATGTGTGGCGATCATTGTCAACCACCACCCTTTATTGGACAGTCTCCACATGAATGGCTGAAGAATAATGTATATTACTACGAAGAAATAAATGATGACCATAGAGCTATTGATGAACCGCTGAAGGAATTTAAAAGGTTAATCAGACTACAGCCAGATAAAATACAATGTGAGATAATGCGTAAAGTAATTCCAGAAACTACTATGAATGATTTTTTGAATTTATGGAGACCTGCTGATTTGATAGTCGCAAGTAGAAAGATAATTCGTGATGAGCTGCAGGAGAAATTATTTCTGTTACATAAAGAAAAGCTTTCAGATCTACCTGTACCATTATGTTATCGCCCAGCAGATACTCGACGACAGAATGTTGATGTTGAAATTCCTGGTGGTGGGATACAAAATCTTGTACTGAATGATATTGTTTTGGTTGCTGTTGATGTTGTTGAGAGCGCATTAAGCATGAATAAAACTCCATGGAAGTTAGGATACGCTATAACGATTCACTCATCACAGGGATTAACTATTTCTGATACAAATGTCTGGATTGTAGATGATCGGATCGAATGGTCAAATTTAGTTTATCTTGCAGTATCTCGAGTCAGAAGAATATCTCAACTACATAGGGTTATTATGAATTTTACAGAAAATAATGATCAAACTGTTAGCAAGGACGTGATAACCGAAGAAATCACTAACGACCTTGCTGTCATAAAGAAAAAATTGGTGGGTTATAAGCAATGTGACAAAAAAAAAAAAATAAGCGTGACTTTGATATTGATACTGAATTTATTATAACACTAAAACAACTACAGAATAATCATTGTCTAAGCTGTAACGCAGCAATGTTGTGGCACTATTCGAATAATAATCCAAGACAATTTACCGTAGACAGAATTAATCTTGGTCATACACGTGATAATGTGATGCTGACCTGTCTTGAATGTAATCGACGTAGAGGTGCTAGCTTACATAAGTGAAGGTGGTGGTAATTGTGTGTCCTCAGGAATTACTTGTAATTGTTTACGTACAAATCCACGTTGAGGAGCCGCAGAATCTAGTCTGTAGATTGGAGGTCTACCAGTGGATCTTACCACGCTAGAAATTGTATGTGCGGTCACACTCCAGATAGGATCAGCTGCTCTTTTTTTTACCACCTTCAAGTTCACCAGGTTCATATAAATATCTTACAGTTACATTACCTAATACTGGTTGAGAGGAAGATTCACGTCGGTGTATTTGTATATATTTTTTTGTGATCGCATTAGAAGGTTTCATGGAAGTTGCACGAGTAATTTCATTATTTAACGCAGCTATCACACTTGGTAACCTTGCAACCCATTCACGAGATCTTTCCCCAGATTTAAAGTCAGTAGATATTTCCTTCGCATATTGATATCCAAATAACCGCTCAGCAAGTGTGCGATTAAATCGTTCAACGATTGCCTGATCATGATGAATTTCAGTGTGTCCTCGTCTGATTTTAACGTTATGTTTCTTCATCAACGATAATACTGCACCAAGAAATTCTTTACCAGGATCAACTTGTAATAATTGTGGCCATCGTAGACCACCACGTTGATAAATTCGCTCAAACGCAGATGCAACTTCAGATGCTGTCTTTGTTGATAATGGTTCCGCTTCCTTATATCTACTTGCAACGTCAACGACAGTCAATGCGTATTTGTATGTGCGTGATTGACGTCTGCCAATTTTAATGGTGTCATGTGGTAAAAATAAAATATCTGCTTGATGAACTTCATTAGAGGTGCTGACATCAAAATGTGCATATTGAATTTTTTTAGGTGGTGGTAGATAAATTTGCCATATTGCCTGTCGTGCTAACCAATTTGCAGCAACAGAACGTGGGACTTTTGCTGCTTCAGCAAGTTTACTAATCGCTGCTCTGCCTCTCCAATATCCTCTTGGGCTATAATAAATGGATTCCATTATAATAGTTATATAATTAATTACCAGCCCCTAACATTATTTTACCTTTCATAGCAGATTTTACTAGAAAACTAGGTAGTTTTTCTCTGACAGATTTATTAGGTATAGAATTTAACGCATGAATCAATTTCACATCTGCGAGATGCCGTTGTTGTAAATCTTTGCTTTTATACGCAACATCATGAACATGACACGCTTGATCAATCTTATTTATTGGATACTCTCCAAGTCTTGGTTGATCTTGATCATCAAGTCGGATATCAAGTCGAGTTCCAGGACCACAATAATTATATCCAGGTAAGTGTTTTTCCCCCGGATATTTAGCCCATGGAACTCCTGGTAATTTCCCTAATGAAGCAGCGATATCTCCACCGTTGACTGACAAGTCAAGAGGAATAAATTTATATTTTCTTGTACCACATTTTACATATTTGCCTGTAATTGCACGTCTTTTATTTTTTGTTATTATTGTTGTTAATCCAGTGGTATGGGTAGGTGCTCTGCATCGAACGCAATATAAACTCATGTTATTTATTATATGGATATAATTGACTTTTCTGCGAAACGAAAACAAGAACCAGTAAAACACCATCCAACACTACCAAATTCTATCAGAATGATTATAATAGGCCCATCTGGATCAGGCAAAACACAATTATTACTTAATCTAATAATGAGATGGCTGAAGTGGGATAAATTATATTTGGTAGCACCATCTGTAGATGATCAACGATGTTACGAAGTACTTAAAGATTTTAATGAAAATGCAAAATTGCTGAATGAAGACGGCAATGATGTTGTTGATTTTATTACCGATATTGATGAAGCCCCATCTGTAGATGACCTAGATGGATTTATTAATAACCTCGTAGTATATGACGATATTATGTTAGATAAACAATCAAATCCAGCTCGGATATTTTCCAGAGGCAGACATAAAAATACTGACGTGATTTATGTTACTCAGCAATATACACAAATTCCAAAAGTGATCAGAGATAACTGCATTATTTTAGTCGTGTTTAATGGAGTAGATAATTATACCTTACAAAATATTTATCATACCTGGTGTTCAGGGGATATGGACATGATTAAGTTTAAAAACTTCTTTCAAAAGCACAAGCTGTTCCGTTCGGATTTATTACAATAAATTTACATGACCCAAGATCTAGATATCGTATAGATCTGGATAAAATCTTTGGTTAATTATAGCAGCAGAGAGGGTGAACGACAAAAATTGAGTGACCCGGCAAGTAAACGAGTCGTATAAAAATTTTGAAAAAAAAATACGTCAACGATAGAATAGCAAAAATGAGCTAACCCAGACGATTTATTGTCTGTTCTCAACGGTATGGAAATATGATCAGTTAGAGGCTTCAGTTTGACGTTATTGACCTTGTTTTTTCAGCCTCTGTAGGAAACTTTATTTTTGTTAACGGACTCGAGCAAAAAGTTGTAGGGTTCACCCTCTATGCTGCTTCCCCGGGTCTGGCATAGGAGAAGGCAGAGGGAACAAGTATTCATTATCTTTCAAAGTGAAAATTGGGATGATGAAGCCACTCATCAACCATCTGCGATCCAAACCACACGCATTAATTGGGAGAATGACTGGAGCAGATGTGTGTGTGGTGCCCGGCTTGGAAGGTGTTAGCATTGAAAGATGCATTTGGAGTTCACAAAAACAGCCCTTCTCAGGGTTGACTATATCTCTAGAAAAGAGAGACTAATCAAGTTGTCAATAATATGATTTTGTGTGTGTGTGTGTGTGTGTGTTTGTTGTTTCCTTTAACAAAAAATAATTGTCCCTAAACACAAAAATAGTGTGTGTGTGTGTGTGTGTGTGTGTGTGTGTGTGTGTGTGTGTGTCGCCAGCTTTGGAAGAAAGATACATTCCAAAATCGCGAACAAGCACCAAGCGTGTAAACGTGGGCCTTCCTACAAGTCATGATTTTATGACCCTATTTTAAACATTAAATCTGCACAGCCAGAGAGAGAGAGAGAGAGAGAGAGAGAGAGAGAGAGAGAGAGAGAGAGACTTCGTACGCGTAGTATGAAACGAAGATATTACTCTGTTTTGTCAAAAAGCGAATACCCATTACGATAAGGCGAGTTTCCTGCCATAAATGCTCAAATCCAGCCAAATGGTATGATCTCCAAAGCGGTGGATTAGTCCGAAGCGTGTCATGTCGTACTAAAGTCTTATTGCAGGAGAATCAGTAAATCAATAAATTGACCAGTCAGTCAATAACAAGATATATATTTAAATAATAATGTAATTGCCCTAAAGGACAGTTGTAGACGAAACTCTTATAGAGGTTACAGTTACTTTGGATTTGATTTTAACGTATCTTTAAAAATCTTTCAATCATATCGCTACTATGTCTGCAGTGTGGCAGTTTATAGTGATGTCTACCACTGGGGCACCATTCCGCAGACATGTAGCATGGTGTCTCACCCAGTCACATTATCCTGAACCAGGCCGACCAGTCCTAACACTAACCTCTTAATGCTGAGTGACTAGCGAGGCAGCTGTTAGTACCATTTCGTACCCGCGACCTACAGCATCCGAGGCGGATGCTCTAACCACTAGGCCACCGGAAAGATCAATACTAGTATTATTATGGAGCATCCTTATCTAACATGGTATTTCATTTCTTTCATTTCCTATGACAAAGTTAGTCATATAGTTATCGTTCATGAGAATCCTATCCAAATCTAGACGTGTTATAATACAGATCGAGCAAAACTACTTTTTCAGTATCGTAAGAGTATCAATTTTCTATATCTTTGTCTAACATAGCAGTGGATTACTTTCCCATAATTAAATCTTTACTTCTAATTTTTTAAATAACTTTATTAGTTAAAAAATTTCCTGATATTCATGCAATTTTAATTTGAATTATTAATTTTTATTTACTTTATTTCTAATTATTTATTTTTAATTATTTTTTTTTTCTCAGAGTTTTCTGACAGCCTAACGCTTATTGGCCAATAATGAATCGGCACAATAACCACATTGCTTATGCACATTGGCCATGCACATTCTCTGCACATGCCAGTTTCTATTTTTTTAATAAACAAAACAGACGTTAGATCACTGATGCATGATAATAAATGGGTGAGATTTATATATGCAGAAAGATTGAGCTTCCCAATATCGGTGCTGCAGTTGGTTTTATGTAAGTCACCTGTAACTTGAATCTTCAGTTTGATGTCTTTGAACTGAAACTTACTACACGAGATTAATTTGAGTCTGATTTCACGCCTGCGAGGTGTTGACACTGCAATGGCCTTATTTCCTGACTAACGTGCACATGAACAATAAAACCTAGAAAGCATTAGTCATTATTATGTTTCCTGCCTATAGCATTGTCAACAAAATAAAATTAAATATAAAAAAAACACAAATAACACTTTGTGTTTTACAATAATACGATTAAAGTTTCTTTTATTTCATTTTTAATCTACTGACATACTATTAATATCAGTATGGAAAGTATAAGCATAAAACGTATCATTCTTAAAAATGACATATGAATATTGGGCTGGAGAACTTACGTATTCTAGGTTAATAATTCGCATATTTTAAATTATCCATAAGCCAGTAAAACAGAAACTTTGGTCTGAAAATGTAATAGTACGAGTTTTCTCATTTTCCACAAGTGTTTGTTTATTTTTTTTATAATTTTTTTCCATTTTTCTTGTACAGTTCTCTCAGCTTTAATCATTAGATAAATGGCAGAACAAATTCTATAACATTGATGAGTTTAGCACTGATCTAAGTTTTCCATGCTGATCAAAAGGGCCTGGAAAAAACGTTTCCATAGCTACGCCCAGACGAAATGAATCTCCATGTACAGTTACTAAAAGGTGAAAGATAGGTCAAGCTTCTCTGCATTTTACAGGTCCTGTTGGTGTAAGAGGCAAAATTAAGTATTAACATTGCAGATGACTGTTAGGACAGGACAGAATGAAGTTATCTTTTATTTAAGCAAAGTGTTTTTCAATAAAACATTATGATGGAATGTAAACAATTATGCAAGATACAGTGGGTGGAGCTAGGGTCTTACACGAGTGTCTATGTTAAACGAAATGTATGGAACGAATTGAATTATTAAGAACTCTTAAACCATTTAAAATCTTCTCAAATTTACCATAGTATTACATGTAAATACCAATATTATTCAGTAAGGACCGTAAAAATATGATGAATTGACTTTAAATTACATTCCCTAACATGATATATTGTCATGCCATAATTCGTTATATTATTGGGCGTTATTAAACTAGTGTAATATTGGAAAATATGATATGAGTATAATATATATATATATATATATATATATATATATATATATATATATATATATATATATATATATATATATATATATATATATATATATATATATATATATATTCACAATAGCCAAGTGATTGATTGATATACCTAAAGCATATTACACACATAAACGTAACAACGAAAGTATTTGCATAGACTTTGTAATTATTCTTTTCTACACCAGACGCTGTCTTTCAAGCGCCAATATGTGACGTCATGAGTTAAAAATTGACGAAACAGATCACAGGTCCGGAATCACGTCATGACGTGATTGCACTTCATTTTCATTAGTTTCAGATCAAAGTTTAGTGTAAATGCCATTATAGAGGAAGATGATATACCATATGATTCTACCGTTGTTAACGATAACGGTAGAGTTTAAATGCAGTTAACAATAATCATTACAAATATTTTATCGGCATCATTATAATAGTCGTTTATATCATACTAACGTATAACTGGAAACTACGACGCACCGATGTTCCATTTCTGCTCTATTTGAGAGAAAACATTGATTATTGTTCTATCGCATCTATAGAAAGGAAAATGAATTGAAAGCTCATTTAGTCTGCCAATGATTTAAGTTTCCTGTTCGAATTTTTATTCGTCACAATCTAACGTTAATTACATACAAAAATATGAATAATAAAACTTCCCTTTTCTAGCGATCAGCTAACCATCGGAATTGTTTCACCTTCGCCCCACCCCCACCCCCGGTTGACTAAGCATGTGTCTTAAAAACGGCTACGAACCGTACTAAAGAACCTTTACGTCAACCTGAGGCAAGCACATATTTAACAGAAAACAGAGAGTTCCACCAATCAAAAACTAATATAAATTGCAAGTTGTTCACTATGTTTGCACAAAGTTAATACGATGTAAAAATATGTAAAAGGATGTTTGTAACTCCCATTTCTGTAGATTTAAAACAATGGAAATAAACACTTCTTAATTTAATCGTTTAGTATAAGAAGATGCACACTACACAAAACAGAGTTCATTGTAAAGACTGGAAATCAGTTACAGAGTACAGTTAGTGTTTGAATTTTGAACTGTGTTACGTATATGTAATTAAATTGCTTGTGTGTTAGTTTTAAAATTATTTTTATTTTAATTTTGTTTCATTACATTTTATTGTAATGATTATTTTCACGGGATTCGATATTTTCTTTCAGTAAATTCTGTTTGATTAGAAAGTAAAACCTATTACAGAAGCATTATTTTTAGCTCACTCTGGTACACAGCTTTGTAAATATCGAGTGATAACGATTGGCTATTTCCAAGGTCATTTCGACCCGCGTGTTAACTGGATTGTAAACAGCCTTTCTATTTTATATATTTTCAGAGTGAGAGTTTCGTTCTTAGATAGGGTTATTCTAGCTACATGACAAATGGCATTTTTTTATTGCGATGTTCAAATTAGTAAATCACGTAGCCTATCACGTGGAGTACTATGTGATCTAAAATAGAGGCTTAAAACAGCTATTTTCTACTAGATCGGGTAAGAGTCGTTCTTAACACCTTGAGGAAACGAGGTGTTTCTAATTGTTGTTGTCAGTTTGATTTTCATTTGCTTTTGGAATTTAATAATTTATTCTCTAGGAAACTAAACAAGTATATTTTTTTATAAAATTTCTGGGAGAAAGAAATTCAGTGGAAATTCTAGAGTTTTACGGAAACATAAACTGTGATTCAATCGAGGATCTGTTACCACCAGTACAACGGTCTCATATGACGTCATCATTTCATCCAGATTCGAACTTGGATTTTATTAGAATGTTTATTGATAGGACTTGTGTTTTTCAATCTTAGGATTAAATTTTGGATTATATTCATAAACCGTAAGTCCTATTTCCAATTTTTACATTGTTTTCTAGGGAAATAAATCATTTTGTTAAAATATACAAAGCTTGTCGACTTCACTCTTTTTTCTTGTTATTTTTGTACGAGCCTACACGTAACAACTGGTCTATGTATCTGGTTATCAGTTAATTGCCGTTACCTTAACTATGAAAAAAATGCTCTTCAAAATATTACATATCTGCCCATAATAATGTGGATTTCCTCAGTTTATACATTTGATTGTCATGAGGTATATTGTCTTCATATATGGATCTATATATTCGAAGTGTGTCAACTACGGAATCCACGAAAACTGGCACCAGGCCAACAATAATCAATTCAGTGAGAAATGTCCCACCTGTTTTTGGTTACCCTTTTAGGATTTGAGAAGGCTTTCTTGCTATGTTACAAACTATTTATAGCCCTGTGGTTCATGGAGTAATATTGAGAGAGAGAGAGAGAGAGAGAGAGAGAGAGAGAGAGAGAGAGAGAATGTATGTGGTATGTTATGGTTAGGCGTAAGGAATTCGCCGATGTTCATACAAACATTTTCAGAGGAACATGAATGACGCTTCTTACTTCACACCTCCCATACATTTATGATGCTCTCAAAGGTCCCTCAACTTTAGGTAAAATAATCATCGAGACTGTGCGTTGCTGAGGTGAAAAGATGCAGGTTGAAACGATACAGTTCGTCCCGTGCCATATATAAACAACATGTGGCAACTTCGAAAGGTAAAATTTTGTATTTGTACGGACCTACACAAACTCTTTTACAACAACAACATAATATTTACAGATTACATAGCTTGCCTCTACATAGTTTCCCATAGTCTCTAGCGGCCAAAATGATCGGGACCTACAAAATGTTGGCCCTTGCAACAGGCATAAAATACACAGAACACTAATAAACATTCTTTTTTGTGCTAAGAAAGCATAGGTATCATAATGAGTTGATGAAAACCAAAGTTTTCTTCCTTTTCTCTTCTTGAAATCATTGGTAATAAAAACCAACTTCAGAAACTATTAATAGTGTTCACCCTAGAAGCCACTGCGGCTGTTATGCATGCAGCTCATTCTTCTAAAATAAAAGCATGTGCAACGTCCTCAGAAGCGTGAGCTGGAATAAGGGACGTTTCAAGCCACACCTTATGATCTTGTTGTTGTAGGGTTTAACGCCATTTTTCAGCACGCGATAAGTTATATATGGCGGCCAGTATAATTGGTTGAGGAAGAACCCGAGAAAAACCCGCGAAGAAACACCGACCATCTGGAAGTTACTTGCAAGCATTTTCACCTACGCACATTGGCTATACCCGAGACTTGAACCCAAACAGGCAGAGTTGGGATGGCAGTGATCTGCAACAGTGAGCTCTTTAGACCATACGGCCACCCCCTACCCCCACCCCCTAATGTAAATAAGGTTAATAGGCGGATAAGAGCAGGTCGTAAGTTGTAGGGTGCCTTGCCTGTTCTAACGACTACTCATTCACATGTTACTGTAACCTACAACAGCATAAATATCTAGATGTAAATATAACAATTTTGTAATTTAATAAAATTATGTATTCCAACCATCATCTGCACCGGATACATGATTGCATGAATTCATTTTGTAGACATGGAGAAAAAATAGTATAATACAGATTGAGAAAGGTTTAATTCTATTGAACTTCGAACCAGTGTCCACGAGTTACGGCACCCATCGCATTCTCTGCATAGGCCAACTCTCGCGTGTATATATAT
>JAECUM010063394.1:0-15714 GCA_016617855.1 Megalonaias nervosa
TATTTCACATTGTACTCTGTCTGGTTGTAGTCTAATTAACCTTTAAAATTCCTTCAGCGGTTCATCAATAGCTCTATGGTCATCATTTATTTCTTCATAATAATCTACGTTATTCTTCAGCCATTCATGTGGAGACTCTCCAACAAAGGGTGGTGGTTGACCATTATCGCCGCACATAATCACAGCAGTATTCTTCAATGACAACCAATCAAGAAATGTTTTTAGTGTTTCTAACGACACCGTGCATATCTCGTCCCATATAGTATATTTATGTATATATTTATCACCCATCCGCGATGGGGTCCATGTGTCTCCGCACCATCTAAAGAAACTATGATAAGTACACGATTTTACTCCTCGTTGCTTTATTTCTCTGGCAAGTTTGTGCGTCGGTGTTAAAACAATCATATCTGATGTATTATTTATAAATAAATTAATTACACGAGTTGTTTTACCTGAACCACCACACCCATTAAGATAAACGGTTTTATGTCTAGATACAGGATCATACACATATGGTGCAGATGACTTTAATATTTGATTATTATTTCTATAATATGTCTCCACAATTTCAACATCTGCAGATTCAGAATAACTAAGTATATTTTCTTGTTTTATTCTCCATGTTCCCCATTCACCATTACCGAGTTTTAATAAATCTTTATATTTTTTATGTACATAAAATGAATCCGTAGCGACTCTAACAGCGTGACGAGGAAATTTATTTATCATTGATAATAGATTTATAGAAACATATGCCAACATCGAAGATCTTAAATGAGTAAACTGCGGTGACTCGCCATCAAGGTAGCTCACAATGGTACCTAGTTTTGTTCCATCTGATAAATAAGCATTACATCTGTTTATAAACGTATTTTTCTCCGTTGTATCAGCGATTATAAAATCTAGTTCAGCATCATCCATAATCAATCTTGTACAGTGCCGTTTATAATCGTATGAACCACCTTGAGTAAATTTACCGATTATTTTTCTACCGAGATCCTTTGCAAATTTTTCATCATGCTCGTTCCTGCATTTATTTATTTTAATGATATAATCTTCATCAATATCAGGGAATTCTTTCCTGGTATCATCGATATTAAATCTGTTCGGTTCTGGTAACCAAACTTGCTTCTGTGAATTATACGATATAATCGCTTCAGTTACTCTCAACGATATTAAAAATCCAACATCAAGCATATATCGCAATAGTACTATTGGAACCCAATATTTTTCTGAAAAATGTCTTCCAAACCAAGCATAAGTAATCGGATGGAGATTTTCTGCAAATTCGAATAATTCTACATGAGCAAATCCGGTTAAGTCAAAATCTGGTAAATGTCCGTTTATCGCAACCCTGGTCATGTCATGTGTAGGATGTCCGAATCTCTTAAAGTATTTAGAACATACTCCATATCCAAGAAAACTCCCAGGATAACACGCTACCATATCAACCGAGATAACATCACTATGGTTGTATTTGGTGTTCCATAATCCACCGTGACCATATTCTACACAGCTTTTCTTGACATCTTCAAGGAATTCCGATCGTGTTGGTTTCCATAAATTTTTTTCCTGAGCGAAATGAGCCGCTACAGATGGAACTGTAAAACAATTATTTAATAATTGTCTAATTTTGACATCGTCTGAAGTATATTCACGCCAAAGGCGCTGCGCAAGATGTTCCATTTCTACATTAAGAGATTCTGTACGGTAAATATCACCATTAGGCCGTACAAACTGATCGTAATGATCATATTCCGAACTCTGAAATAACCAAACGGATACAGGGTCACTTTTGCTGATATTTTTAATAAAATCAAAGATGTCACCATTATAAAATTTAACCGTTCTATCTCCTGGAAATATTGTTACTGCTGAGGCCCATGCGTGCGAATTATGATCAATAATATCTATCGGAGCTCCTCTTGATTTATATTTCGATTTATATAAAATCTCTCCTGTCAGCGTTTTTACTGTTATTGGGAATTTTAATTTCTTTTCTAGCTCAGCAACATCTTTGATAGACGCTCCGGTTACTTTAACCGACTCTGCCCATGTGTTTATTTTTTTACGTCTTAAATCAGTTAAACCATTACCACGTATCGCGTTTATGAAATGCTCTGTAACTCGTTCAGCTACGCAGTTTATTCTTGATATTTTCATCGGTTTGAGATCCGCAACATTAGGTTTATCATTCAGCGAAAATATTCCA
Organism: Megalonaias nervosa; assembly: GCA_016617855.1. NCBI lineage: Eukaryota > Metazoa > Mollusca > Bivalvia > Unionida > Unionidae > Megalonaias > Megalonaias nervosa. Next base: position 2,216 of record JAECUM010063394.1, read on the forward strand.
TATACAACTGCAGTTGCTGGATAACTTTGTATATAGTAAGGTTTGTCAACACCGGTTAGTATTCCGGGCTTAGATTTATTACTCAAAAGAACAATATTACCCCCGGACTGCACACGGACGGGATCACGCTTATCACGAATAATCCAAATATCTTCTTCTGTATTTAGAATAAATTTTATTAAAATAAAATATTTTTGATTATCAAGGTGATTAATAATTACTTTTCCTCGTTTGTCGTTCATCATATTAGTAACATTTCCAACTCTGAATGTTGACCACACATGAGCAGCACCATCGTCACGAAATTCCTTTTTGCTTCACGAATACGTTCGGTTACATCCTCATCCGTTAATGCCAGATCCTGCATCGAAGTACTAAATTTATATTCTGATAGTCTGTCAAGATCGAATCTAGCAGGGGAAGGTTCAATAACGGATAATTCCTCCATATAATTAAAACAAATATTTAAATTAAAGTTTTAGTATATATATAATGCTTGAAACAAAAAACAAATGTGCTTGGCTAAAAATTGGATATACTTCTACTTGTAATAAATCGTGTGTGAACAAATACTGCGGAAATCATGCACAGAGTATCAAAAATGGAAGTACAGGACCAATACCGTGTGTGAAATGCGGTGTTGGAGTAAGAGGAAAAACTCAATTGTGTCTAAAATGTGGCGGAAAAAAATACAGAGAATTAAAACGATATTATGACAAAAAAAATAACACTGACTCTCCTATAAAGACAGAAGAAGATTATCTGGTTAGATTTCAAAACAATGATTTAGACAAATAATATTATATATATATATATGGAGCAAAACGAATTTGTGGCGCATCCTATAATAAAAAATTATGAATCATCCCGAGATGGTGTAATCAGGAATTGCAGATTGAAAAAACCAGTCGGTAGTATTGATAATACTGGTTATCTTAGATTTACTGCTAATGGCAAGAAAAAAAGATATTTATCTCATATATTTACCTACGAGTGTTATTTTGGACTGATCAAGGATGGGTATGTGGTGGATCACATCAATGGTGATAAGCTTGATAATTCGATTTCTAATTTACGAGTTACTACACAGAGTCAAAATTGTAAATCCGGAAACACAGGAAGGTGTAAATTATACAGAAAGAGAGCTATTAAATCAGTGAATACAGAAACTGGGGAGGAAATTAGTTTTGAATCAATTAATTCTGCTGCCAAATATTTTGACATAGTACCACGATCGGTACAATACGTGGCAGACGGAATTACAAGGTCTACTTTTTCCAAAAGATTTACACAAAAAATAAATTTTCAATACGTTTAGTCTACCGTATTTTAAATGTTACCAAATGATTACTTGATACCTACTGAAACATGGTTGGGATACAATATGAGGTATCCACAGAAGCATATCTATGAGAGATACCTACTGAAACGTTAATTTTCCCAAGGATTTTGTTTAGCCATAATTACAGTCACTGACTCTGTCAGGGGTCCACCTTCATCGTCGCTGCTCTCAGCGTCATTATCATTTTTTACAGAATCAGATAGCATAATCTTTCTTAATTGCATTACACGATTATCCACGATCTTTTTTCTTTCGTACTCGTGAGACAGTTCGGATTTAATATTTTCGATCGAACGTGCAAGAGGTGCAAATAGCTTTACTTGATTGTCGTTTACTATAGCTAGTGATTCAAGCATAGCTTGATAAATTAATTTTATAAATCTGTAGTTTGAAGGTAGTGTATATTTATTATCAAATTTTCTTTGTTGCAGTAATTCAAAATCGCATATAATTTTCTGAGGGTCGAGATTATCAGATATTTTTATTCCGTTATGTTTTAGTTTTTTAATAGCAGAAATAATATCATTAATGTTTTCTTGGTTCATTATATATATATTTATATATTTAATATAAAAATAAACAAAAATATACAGCGCGGGGTGACATTCGGTCTACCATTCCATAGTTGTATCAGATAAACCTAATGAGGTTCCGAATCTTTGTTTAGACATTTACCCCCCAAGAGACCCCTAAATATCCGAAACCGAAACTTTAGAGGCTCAGAGGGGTTGTCTATACGTGTTATTAGTTTACCCCCGAAAGAATTCCTAAATATCCGTAACCGAAACTCTAGGAACTCAGAGGGTTGTTTATACACGTGTAGGTCTTATTTTAGTGACCAATCAGATTCTGTTTATTGCCTTACAAGAATTCCTAGATATCCGTAACCGAAACTCTAAGAACTCAAAGGCTGATTGGTCTTTGTGACCTGGAATCTCATTAGGTTTATTTTTAGTTTTGCGATTGTGTCTTTTGGAATGGCCCTTGTGTGGGGTACCCCTTTAGTGAAGTCACAAGGTCACGACCTCATATCACCCCCGCTGTATATTTTTGATGAGATGATATGATGATGATATGATGATGATGATGATGAAATGCCGTCTTCACGCCAGCACACCAACCCATAACGATCAACCAATGGGTGATTCACAAAAGTGAATCCACCACGTGTTGACGTAGTGGATTGGTGTACTCTGAAGACGGGGGTGGCTGGAGCCCCCAATAAATTATAAATCTTGGCCTAAAATCGCCCCCCGCAGACAATTTGTCCTTCTTGGGTTTCGAACCATGACCCTCCGGATGAGAGTTTCTACGCGCTATCAACTGAGCTATCGGACCTTGTTATAAATACATATTGAAAAAGTTAGTATGTGTTTACCAATGTGTCAGTCATATCGTTATTCCTAAAAACTACAATATTCTTAACAAAAACCACATTTTTCTGTCTAAAATGAGATTTTATATTTCTAGTTTCCAAAATATATATAATTCTGTATAACACTGAGTTTATGCGTGGGCCGTAACAGCGGATATTGATTTAGTTATATAGCGGTTCTTAAAATACCTTTACGCAGCACAGCTGTTATGGAATAATCAATTGCAGCCACAATCTTCTAGATAATAGATTTCATTGTGCACGGATTTTATGTAAACAAAAGAATAATATTATAGACATCCGGATAATTTTTTTTGTATAATAAAAACGTATTATGAGCGTACATATAAGTTTATATTTAGCACTTCATTTCTCGTGTCCAGAATTCTATTATTTTGGTCTGTAAGTTTAAAGTGTATTCTTGATAATAACGGATTATGAACTCGCAGGTACACGGGGTTAATTGGTTCTGATACAATTAACGAACCGGGAGGGACCGATGGGCTGAAACTGAATAATATGTGCCCTTGCTGGGCCTGGCTAGACTTAGAAAGATCTATCTGATAGCTACCTTCAATAACATCGCATACCAGATTGATTGCAATTGTTGTTGTTATGTTTACAATGCCCGGCGATATATGACGTCCGGCACCAAAGGGATTGTTATTGTGTTTTAGTATAACCGGTGGTGGGGCTATTTTCTCCACGATTCAATTACTCCCGGATAATATTCTTCAATAAGATTATTTAATGATTTCTTCATCTCAGCGTTATTTAAATCTGGTATAATGAGTGTTTGTAAGTCTTTTTCTGTTATTTTATAATGATTAAGAAATGATTGTTTAGTTTTTAGTTTTGCGTGTTCACTTCTAGCAATATCAGTTGCGGCGTTTATAATACTTCGATTGGCGATGTACAAATCGACTAAGATACCATTTAAGTGTTTTATTGACTCGATTATTTGCTGCTTTACGTTATCGTTGTAATGTTGTGATAATGAAATAAGTAAATTTCTTAAATCATTAAATGTTTTATCGTATTCAGGCTTAAGAGTATTTAAAAATTCTTTAAAAAATTCTTCATCAACAATCTCTCTATCACGCGCCCCTGGCGTCCTGATAACAGTAAGTACTGATCTATTTATCTTGGGTATCAATTTACCATCAAAATCGGTAAAGTAAAATATATTACGTCTTGGATAATACTCAAATATTAAGTTCCATGGATGTTTTTCTCGATATTCTGGATTTTTAATGAATTTTTCTTCACTCGTTTTAAACTCATCTTTAGTTGGTTCTGAAACTCCATTATAAACAGGTGCGACTTCAGGCCATCCTAACACTGATCTAATTGAACTTTGATAAATATCTACGAGGTAATCAGGAGAATTTATTTCAATCGCCGCTGATAGTGTTGGTTCATAAACAGTGATCGCTATTTTAGATTCTTTCCCTGTGATAGATTTAATTCTGCGTTGAAATTCATCGTTGATCTGTTCTATTTGATAACTACCCGTTGAAATTCCAACAACTTGCCAATCAGGTGTTCCATCTGGTTTATTTTTATTCGCAAATACCAATCAATTATTTACTGGTTGTCCACCAAATGGTTTTGATCTAATATTAGGCCAACTATAATAAACTCGTAATTGCGCTAATGCTATTTCCTTTGCTGGAATTGCGGTCGGAAAATTAACGCTAAATTCAGGATTGGTTGAACTTAATGATATCATAGTAGTTTTTGACGGCGTTGTATTAGCCACGATCTGCTGAAGTAATTGCGACTCTGACATCATTATTATCGTTATTATTTAATTCTCCATCTTTCCGTTATTATCACTAGCGATTATGAATGCTTCATCGTAGGTTTTCATTATCGTTACGAACTCCTCATCGGATATTTTACCATCACTGAGATAAGCTGAAATATACGAGCATAATTTAGTGTATGCGGCTGTTGCTGTGTGCAATTTCATCACGTACTCGTTTAGTTTATTATTCGTACACGTAGATATTTTCTTAGCGATAATACTGAAAATACCTGCGCATGTTGTTGCCGTTGAAACTATAATCGTTACAACTGCAAGCGCTGTCATCGTTATTGTTGATAATAATAATCCAGTTCCAGCAATAACAGCAGAAACCGAGTATACCATTATATCAATAACGACCATACGACGACGATATTTTTTTACCTTTATCGTGTAATCGTCGATGATATTTTTTAGTTTAGTTTGACACTCACATACTTGAGCGTATCTGTGACGTTGAACGTCGATAAATGATTCTTGATTCATTATACTTATTTAAGTAACTAATTCGGGAGTTTCAGCTACAAACTCAATACACCACCAATAAGTCGCTGCGGTTAACTTTTTATCATTCGCTATTAGCATAAACGTTTCCTCGACATCTTTATTTAACACTATAGACACAATTCCAGAAAAATCATCGGTTGAATGACGCCATGGAAATGTGGTAAATATACTGAATTTTGCACTACTAAATGCAGATAATCTGTATACACCAGTAACCTCTGCAGTGTGTTTAAAAGTGTTATTTTCCTGCGACCATGTTGCCTTTCCTGATGCGACTGTGTACACGATATTAATGATCTGCTTGTGAGGAATTTTAACGAGATTAGTTTTTTGAATAATATTAGGAATACCACTAATGATATCGTTGAGTCTTGCGTTAATGTCAGCGAGATTAATAATAACAGTTGGTGGAGTTCCAAAAAATTCGTTAATATTTCTGTTTACATTTCTACGAAAATTTAGAAATGTTTGTACATGACTATTATATTCAGTTCTAAATGCATCAATTCCATCATTGATAGTCGTTAATGAAGTAGTTATTGGAATTTCCCTATCGTCGACGTATTTCTTCGTTGCAGCGTCGAAATCTGTTTCTGGTGTTCTGAGATTATTAATACCATTACTATTCATGTTGAGAAATGCACGCATTATACCACCGCGCACTGACACGTATTTGGATTCTTGATCATCGACGTATTTTTTGTTGCTGCGTCTGTATCTGCGATTGGATCTCCAAGATACGTAATTTTTCTTCCTGACATAATAACATCACCGGTAAATACATCACCAGTTTTCTTAACATAATCGTTAACCGACTTACCGGAATCCTGTATTTTACCATGATCAGTGAAAGTAACGACATTATTAACAACCGCGTTGGGAATTCGTACAAGTACATCTAGTAGTTGTATATTACTCGTTTTTAATCGTCCTTGTTTGTCCTGAAAAACGACGACTTCATTTTGATCCACACTTGTGATATTTAATAAATCATCGATTTCATTTCTGAGCTGATCAATGGTTGCATATTTAGATAAATCGAACTTCTCCTTATCTTTGCGAGTAGAACTTCCATAAATATCTACCATTATATTTACTGATATCTGTTTAAGTGTTATGACGTAGTGTAGTGAACGCGTGCACGACTTTATGAGGCAGTGCTGTTGATTTTGATACAGCATCAAGCACAGCGAGGGTTTCACGACCGCATATTGGAGGATCAGTTATTTTTTGTGTTGGTAGCGTTGAATACCAGATTGGAATATCACCGGTAACGTACTCTAAAAATTCTTTTGGTGGTGCTAATCCATACGAATCGAAATAAATAATTCCACGTGGATCAATTGCATATCCTACCCAGTGCGTGCCGGGGCCAGAGTTTTATCGAGATTAATGATACCGGTTTCAATATTGTTTGGTTTTTTTGGTAATTGATCGCGCATAAAAACACCTCTGAAATTTTTTATTTTTAATTGCTTAGCAGCATTAAGTAAATCAAAATTGGACATGGGTGTTATTAGTAAACTGTCCCTGGTAATCTTAGACCCTTTCCGTACCACGAAGGCGGGGTTCCTGGTAATCTTAGACCCTTTCCCTTTTTTTGATTCCTTGTCCGGTTGCTTTCTTTAACGCCATTCCAGCAGCTGTTCCAACAGCGCCTAATGCAGCTGCTTTTGCAACAGCTGGGGCTGCAGCTGCTATTAAAGCTGGTATAGCTGCGAGAAGCGGAAATATACCACCCATTTTAGCAATATCTTTGATGGCGCCCGCAGAAAGATTAAGTTTGACGCCTTTATTTGATTTTTTAGCATCATTGAAGTTTTTGAACTGACGCTCGGTCAACGATAGTTTATTTGCACCGGTCATCTGTTCTCGTTTTAGCGATATTTTTATTCCACAGTTATTTTTTTGATGCTGATTGCAGCTTTTTAATCTGACCAGGAGTCAGACTTACACTAACGTGATGATATGACATTATTAATATTATGAACGATCTAATTACGTGTTTATTTACATGTTTTCTACTGGGGCATCAATAACTCTCATTCGTCCACCAACACCTTCGAGTAACATCGATTTATCGCTGAGTATAACGGCTATTGCTCTGTAATTAGGGATATTTACAACATCTCTATTAACACGAGCTCGAAAATGAATATCTGCAACAGATTGTCTTGTTAAATCTAAATGTTCTAGTGAAAAGTAATAAATCGGATACAGCGTTGTAAAATCTAACTGAGATATTTGTAAACCAGTATCAACATTTTGATCACGTCCCATGAATGTCATTAATCGATGATATGCACGTGCTACATGATTTTGATCGAAATTTAACAAAATATCCTCGGATGGTTCTTGATGTCCATTTATCCTTAATGAAACCTCAGAAACACCAAGATCATCAAATATCATAATACTAAGATTTTGTTCGTTTATTCGTGCAGTATTTTGAAACGCAATAAATATATGTCTTGGTGCGGAAACACCTTGTTGAGAAGCTATCTGCCATGTAAATAAACCATCAATTGCGCTCTGAACAGCATCTGTGGTCATAGTCAACCATGACAATGTTGATTTACCGCCTTGACTCATAAAAGATAACAACCGGTCTTCTTCAGATATTGACGGAGTCATCACTGGCATCCACAAGGAAAATTTTGTTAGTACTACTATACCAGGATCAGTACCGGGGAGTCGCCAGATTGCATCATCGTCTGTGCCTTTTCGTACTAGTACAACTGTGTGTTTGGCTCCGAAAATGACTTTTCTAACATTTCTACAGAATCCAAAGATATGTGACAGTGGAATTGCACATGAAAATACTCTTCTTCCACCACGCAACATTGCTCGACGTGATCTAAATCCTAAGTTGAAATCTGGATCTACATTAATAATCATACTTTGTATATCCGCATCGGCGTTTCTAGCAAAATTTCTTGGTCGTCCTATTTCATATTGTTGGTACTCTGGAGAATCAGTTGTATCCTTTGCAAACATCATTGATGGACCAAATGATCTTGAGTAATCGTCGCTGTATCTTGCAAGACCCAATATCGTCGTGGCAACGTCGACTTCCTTCTGGATTGATTCAATATTTTTTCCGTCAATCATGTACGTAGCGCTATCAAATAACGCCATAATACCATTATTAACAAAGCCGACACTAACATCAGCGGCGTATGGTGCTGGTGCTACAGGATTAACGTTATTTAAAATTTCACCTTCTACTTCAATAAATGCCTCAGCGGGTAGGAAATATCTACTTGTATCTTGAACCTGTAGTTCAATTCGTCCACGCTGATCTGGAATTCGTGCGTCGTAAGAATAATATTGATAATCGCGCACAGACTCATCTTTGAGAACTGGTGCATCTATGTCAAACGCGGGGTCAGATACGCGCTTAAACATCTTTATTATTATCGTCTTCGTCTAACTCGAAGACCACTTCCTGCTATCAGACTAGCGGTTATATTTTTTTCCCTTTCCGACATCGGGATATCAGCTAACTCCGCTAGTTTTTGATTAGCGGCTTGATTTATTATTTTACTTACATTTGCGGGCATCACTTCAGTACTAGGTAATTTCACAGGTTGAGGTCGGGCCGCTTGTGGTCTGCGTATTAATCGTGCTAGTCTATCTTTAATTGCTGAGAATGATTTGCTAGCAAGATTACCAACAACGCCTATACCCTTTTCACGAACAACATCAATAGCTTTCATTCCTAGCTGCTTTGCAATCGGTATTGCTTTTGGGGCTACCCTTCTAAACAGACCCTGAACAACATCACCTAATCCATCTCCGTAGGTCGTTTTGTATACCGGTAATCGAGAGTTTATTACCCTGACCATGGTAGGTCCACGAGTATTGTGTATGATCATTTTATTATTAAGTGACTTTATCACTAATTACATACTTAGTCACTATAATAATCATCGACGATTTCATTAATGAGAGATCGATATACATTAATATCCATGACACCGCCTGTAAATAATCGTTTACAAATATCAGCTACTTCATTAATGATTTCTGGAGAATTATTACCAGCTCGTTTTCCTCCAATGAGAATTTCTAGTCGATCGACATCAGCAAGGACATTATTGGGACAGGTAATAAAGCCACTTCCTAAACCACTTCCAGTTGCGCCAGGATCGTCTTGAAATTCTTTTTCTTTCTCTTCACTTGGTTTCGGTGGTGCTTTTTTAATTGGTTTCGATGGTGTCTTTGGTGATTCTGGATAATAACGAAGTGATTGCTCAAATGTTTTTGGTGTTTTTTGTTGTTCTCGTAATCGTTTTATTGTTCCTTGTCGTTCTTGTTCTCGTTGTTCTCGTTGTCGTTGTATCTCTTGTTGTCGTTGTAGTATCTTGTGTTGTTGTAGTAGTGGTTGCAGTAGTGGTACTGGTTGTTGTAGTGATGGTAATTTAAGCTGCGGTGATGATAATGGTGATGATTCAAATTGTGGTGGTTGTGATATTGGTGATGATTCAAATTGTGGTGGTTGTGATAATCGTTTACTTTGTTCAACCTCTTCTACATATCTATTTAAAGCCTCACCAAAACTGTTAAAACTTTCAACATCTTTATTAGATCTGATTTCTGGAATACCAGTAGCGACGCGATATACATCCCTGATCCAATTGGCAGAGCTTAATGATTTAACATGTTCTGGTTTTACATATTTTTTTCTTTCATAATATCCATACGCGGCAATATCAAATAATTTGGTTGGGTCCCTGATAGCAGCAATACCTTCAGGTGTAAATTTATCTATTATATTAGTTCTTGGTCTTTTAAGTTCTGGTTGTGGTGGTGCTTGTGGTGGTTGAGGAAGTTGAACGGGTGGTGGTTGAGCAGCTTGAATACGACCAGCAATATCAGCAGGCAATGTTGCAAGAGCTCGTTGTGTTGCCTCGGTTGCTGTAACAATTTTCTTCGTTGGTTCAACAATCGGTTTAAATAATTTTTCTGTACCTTCTGTAAATTCCACCTGAGACTCCTGACGCGATTGTAGTTGTTGCTTAACAGAATCACGAACGGGTAGATATTTTTTAATTGCCTCTAGTCGCTCTCGAGATAATTTAGCTGAGTGTGGTTCTCCAATACTCATTATTGATAATATCTATAATGGCTGTTTAATTCATAGCAGCAGTAGAGCTGAACGACAAAAAATTGAATAACCCGCGAGTAAACGAAATCGCATAAAAATCTGAAAAAAAAATACGTCAACAAAAAGTAACGGAAATGAGCTAACCCAAACGATTTATTATCCGTTTTTCAAACTATTGGTAATAATAAAAGTTAGGAGGTTCGGTTTATGTTATTGACCTTTTTTTTCAGCCTCTGTAGGAGCCTTTATTTTTATAAATAAGGTTTCAGCCAAGTGGTCTGTTCAGCTCTACTGCTGCTCTTTTTAAATACTAAAATGCCAATAATGAAATAGCGTTACACACCAATATGTTATTTTCTCCATAAACGTTTCATTCTTTATATTATTTTCATTGTGTAAAATGCCAGGATTTATACCTTTAATATTGTTTATTAGTCTGGTCTTGAATTAATTTTCTTTCGAAATTTACTATGGAATATGGGATAAGATGTAATCAAATTAATTACGGCCAAGACAATATCAAATACTATTGAAATGCTCTTGAAGTAATTGTTAGGGAGATGAACATTGGCCTTAAATGTTGTCTTATTAATCCATGATCTAACTTTACTTATTTGCTAAATTGTGTCAGATCAGCAGGTATGATACAGCTTTGATTACTTAGTTTCGTTTATTGCTGCAGCTTTCGTTACCAGATTGTTCAGCCAAAGTCACGCTTTGGATGTAGATCTTGGCAAATTAAAATTATATAGAAACGCGGTAAACAGAATAAAAGAGAAGATAAAACGCGGGAAAGAGAATCGAAGCGAAGAAAGAAAAGCGGGAAACAGAAACAAAGAGAAGAAAGAAAAGCGGAATCAGAATCAAAAAGAAGAAAACAAAACAAACTATTACTGCACACACAAAAGCACAAAAATAAACAATAATTGAAGTAATCTACGATATATATCCGCGCCTTCTTAGTTCGTGAACCCTTAAAACCTCATTGTGTACCCACCCAACACCGGGGTGTCATTCAGTATTTGAAACCTTCACCATCATCTTCTCACCCCCGTTTTCTCATCATCGTTAAAACATCATAACAAGTAGTATTGCTTTCCATAATTCGGTATAGATGGAGTACAGGAAGAATGCATAATAAGGCCTGTGACCAAAACTAAGACAAGGGCTACTTCAGGAGTTTAAATCTTTATTATCATCTGCTCATCCTCGTAAAACATCATACCAAATATTTTATTCTCTGTCAATCGATGTACATTTAGAGTAGTTTGCAGAGAAAACCCTCTGAAACGAGCGAATGAATGATTGGATCAATTGACGGACCGTCCAAGGGACCTCAGCAATTACTTGCATCAGTGTGGAGATGAAATCCAGGAAGTTTTATTTCAATGATTTGCAGTGTTCTTATGCAGTTAGCGGTCTATTTTAAAATAAATTAAAACATATGCTTACTTTTAAGTGTAACCAATCTTCAATAGTACGACAAATAGCACTCCTAGTGAAACTGTCATTCGTCCAAACATAAGTAACAACTGATAAGATGTGGGACGTTAGAGAAGATCACAATGGCAAGCCAGTCCAAATGCTCTCTCGGATAGGTTCATAAATTTTCAACATGTCAGCTAGATTTGGCTTCATTGCCCTTGAAAATACTTCAGGAGAGAGACGTGATGTGGATGAATTGTAATAAACACACATTTTATTAGTAATCGCAATTTAAAAGTTGTCCAGCTGCTCAAACTAAGGATCCCTATTTATGAATATTAACTGCGAAAGAAGTGGCATAATTTTTGTTATCTGAATATGTCATCCGCTTTAGACACATTGAATATGGTTTTCGGTCTTAACAGGAAGTGAAATACGACGTACACAAGTTTGACTGTATTTAATAAATAATAAGAAGATGGGCATAATTTTGTATATCTTGTCCACACATAAGGAAGTAAATGTTTGATTGCTAAAATTTTCGGACATTCATCTCTGGTGTCATTAGAAAATCGTGTACATTAAACGCAACTGTACCTAATAAATTCTATTGACAAGTGCAGCTAATTACAATTTATCATTATACGGCATCTTCTTTTGAAATGCTCTTGAAGTAATTGTTATGGAGGTGAACATTGGCCTTGAATGTTGTCTTATTAATCCATGACCTACCTTTACGTATGTGCTAAATTGTCAGATCGGCAGGTAAGATACAGCTTTGACTACTTAGTTTCATTTATTGCTGCTGCTTTCTTAACAGATTGTTAAGCCAGGGTCACACTTTGGATGTAGTTCTTGACAAATTAAACGAAGATATAAACGCGGTAAACAGAATGAAAGAGAAAAAAAAAACGCGGGAAAGAGAATCGAAGAGAAGAAGGAAAAGCGGTAAAGAGAATCAAAGAGAAGAAAGAAAAGCGGAAACAGAATCAAAAAGAAGAAAACAAAACAAACTATTACTGCACACACAAAAGCACAAAAATAAACAATAATTGAAGTAATCTATGATATATATCCGCGCCTTCTTAGTTCGTGAACCCATAAAACTTCATTGTGTACCCACCCAACACCGGGGTGTCATTCAGTATTTGAAACCTTCACTATCATCTTCTCACCCCCGTTTTCTCATCATCGTTAAAACATCATAACAAGTAGTATTGCTTTCCATAATTCGGTATAGATGGAGTACAGGAAGACTGCATAATAAGGACTGCGACCAAAACTAAGACAAGGGCTACTTCAAGAGTCTAAATCTTTATTATCATCTACTCATCTTTGTGAAACATCATACCAGATATGTTATTCTCTGTCAATATATGAACATTTAGATTAGTTTTGCAGAGAAAGTCCGCTGAAATGAGCGAACGAACGATTGGATCAATTGACGAACAGTCAAAGGGACGTCAACAATTACTTGCATCAGCGAGGAGATGAAATCCAGGAAGTTTTATTTCACTGATTTTCATTGTTCTTATGCAGTTAGCGGTCTGTTTTAAAATAAATTAAACCATATACCTACTTTTAAGTGTAACGAATCTTCAATAGTAGGCCAAATAGCACTCCTTGTAAAACTGTCATTCGTCCAAAAATGAGTAACGACTGATAAGATGTGGGACGTTAGAGAGAATCACAATGGCAAGCCAGTCCAAAAAATGTTCTTTCAGATAGGTTCATAATTTTTTAACATGTCAGCTAGATTTGGCTTCATTGCCCTTGAAAATACTTCAGGAGAGAGACGTTGTGGGGATGAAATATAATAAACATACGTTTTATTAGTAATCGCAGTTTAAAAGTTGTCCAGCTGCTCAAACTAAGCATCCCTATTTATGATTATTAACTGCGAAAGAAGTGGCATAATTTTTGTTATCTG
>JAECUM010063395.1:0-20469 GCA_016617855.1 Megalonaias nervosa
CTTCAGAACTAATTAATGACAGCTAAGCATGAACGTTTTAAGAAGTTTTGTTGACTCTTATGCTTTGATGAAACTGATTGGACTGTTTGATTCTCTTGAAGCCAATTTCTGACAATCATACATTTGACAGTTTAAACTAGCCATTTATTTCCCTTCGCAGTTACTTAATGACAATGAAAAATGTACTTTTGAGAACTTCGTATTGACCTATTTGCATTTATGAAAGATTCTATATGGTTCATGACTCTTGACGCAAAAGTATGGGCTGCGTGCGTTTGTCAATATATCGAACCCCTTTATTTCTCTTCATAGCTACTTAATGACATATAAACATCCATTTTTCAGAACGTTTTCTAGAAACGGATGACTTTATGAAACCCATTTAATAGGCCGTGTCTCTTGAATCCAATTTCTTGCCATCATGTATTTGTCAGTATAATGTATAATGGTATGTCTCTTCACATCTACTTAATGACATGTAAAATCAACCTTTGAGACCTTCCTGTTTAACGCTATTTCATTTATGAAACATCTTGTATGTTCCTGTCTCAGGACTCCAATTTCTGTCAGTGATGCATTTGTCAGTAGAAAAACATTTTATTTCTCTTCACAACTATTTATTGAGAGGTTAAAGGAACATGTGAGACGATTGTTTTGACGCTGATGAATTTAGTAAAAACCTTGTATCATTTGTGCCTCTTCACTCCATTTTGTGGCAATCATGCATTTGTCAGTAGATAGGAACCCTTTATTTCTCTTCAGAAGTACTTAATATCACATAAATGTCCACTTTGGAGAACTTTGGCTGTCATTTATGCATTTGTGAAAGTCATTGGACAGTTCAAGTCCCATGAACACAGGATGTAACAATCATGCATTTCTCAGTAGATAGGAAGAATTTACTTCTCTTCACAGCTAATTAAAATCAGAAAATGTTGCACTTTTGAGCAGGTTTTGTTGACACTTATACCTTTATGAAACTCATTGGACTGTTCAAGTCCCTTGAGAACAATTTGTAGCAATCATATATTTGTCAGTATATAGGAACCCTTTATTTCTCTTCACATCTTTGCAATGACAGTTCGACATGCATATTTGAAACGTATTCCTGACACTTGTGCATTGATGATACTCATTCGATGCCTCGTGTCTCTTGACGCCAAGATCTGGCAATCGTGGATTTGTCAATAGCTAGGAACCCTTTATATCTCTTCAGAACTAATTAATGACAGCTAAGCATGAACGTTTTAAGAAGTTTTGTTGACTCTTATGCTTTTATGAAACTGATTGGACTGTTTGATTCTCTTGAATACAATTTGTGACAATCATTTGACAGTTTAAACTAGCAATTTATTTCCCTTCGCAGTTACTTAATGACAATGAAAAATGTACTTTTGAGAACTTCGTATTGACCTATTTGCATCTATGAAAGATTCTATATGGTTCATGACTCTTGACGCAAAAGTATGGGGGGCGTGCGTTTGTCAATATATCGAACCCCTTTATTTCTCTTCATAGCTACTTAATGACATATAAACATCCATTTTTCAGAACGTTTTCTAGAAACGGATGACTTTATGAAACCCATTTAATAGGCCGTGTCTCTTGAATCCAATTTCTTGCCATCATGTATTTGTCAGTATAATGTATAATGGTATGTCTCTTCACATCTACTTAATGACATGTGAAATGAACCTGTGAGACCTTCCTGTTTAACGCTATTTCATTTATGAAACATCTTGTATGTTCCTGTCTCAGGACTCCAATTTCTGTCAATGATGCATTTGTCAGTAGAAAGGAACATTTTATTTCTCTTCAGAACTATTTATTGAGAGGTTAAAGGAACATGTGAGACGATTGTTTTGACGCTGATGAATTTAGTAAACACCTTGTATCATTTGTGTCTCTTCACGCCATTTTGTGGCAATCATGCATTTGTTTGTAGATAGGAACCCTTTATTTCTCTTCAGAAGTACTTAATATCACATAAATGTCCACTTTTGAGAACTTTGGCTGTCATTTATGCATTTGTGAAAGTCATTGGGCAGTTCAAGTCCCATGAACACAGGATGTAACAATCATGCATTTCTCAGTAGATAGGAAGAATTTACTTCTCTTCACAACTAATTAAAATCAGAAAAAGTTGCACTTTTGAGAAGGTTTTGTTGACACTTATGCCTTTATGAAACTCATTAGACTGTTCAAGTCCCTTGGCAACAATTTGTGGCAATCATATATTTGTCAGTATATAGGAACCCTTTATTTCTCTTCACATCTTCGCAATGACACTTGGACATGCATATTTGAAAAGTATTACTGACACTTGTGAATTTATTAAACTCATTCGATGCCTCGTGTCTCTTGACGCCAAGATCTGGCAATCACGCATTTGTCAATAGCGAGGTACCCTTTATATCTCTTCACAAGTAATTATTGACAGCTAAGCATGAACGTATTCAGACGTTTTGATGACTCTTATGCTTTTATGAAACTCATTGGAATTTTTGATTCTCTTGAAGCCAATTTCTGACAATCATACATTTGATAGTTTAGAGTAACCATTTATTTCCCTTCGCAGTTACTTAATGACAATGAAAACTGTACTTTTGAGAACTTCTTATTGACGCACTTGCATTTGAGAAACAGTCTATATGGTTCATGTTTCGTGACGCAACTTTCTGGCAGCCGTGCGTTTGTCAGTAGATTGGACCACTTTATTTCTCTTCACAGCTACTTAATGACAAAGAAACATCCATTTTTGAGAACGTTCTCGAGAAAGTGATGACTTTATGAAACCCATTAAATAGACAGTGTCTCTTGAAACCAATTTCTTGCCATCATGAATTTGTCAGTATGGAGTATAATGTTATGGCTCTTCACATCTACTTAAGGACATGTTCGATGCATCTTTCAGACTTTCTTGTGGAAGTTATTTCATTTATGGAACATCTTGTATGTTCCTGTCTCATGACGCCAATTTCTGTCAATCCTGCATTTGTCAGGAGAAAGTAACATTTTATTTCTCTTCACAACTATTTATTGAGAGGTGAAAGGAGAATTTGAGAAGGTTTTATTGACGCTTATGAATTTGTTGAACGCCTTGTATCATTCGTTTCTCTTCACGCCATTTTGTGGCAATCATGCATTTGTCAGTAGATAGGAACCCTTTATATCTGTTCACAACTACTTAATATCACATAAACGTCCACTTTTGAGAACTTTGGCTGTCATTTATGTAGTTGTGAAAGTCATTGGACAGTTCAAGTCCTATGAACACAGGATATAACAATCATGCATTTCTCGGTAGATAGGAAGAATTTACTTCTCTTTACAACTAATTAATATCAGAAAATGTTGCACTTTTGAGAAGGTTTTGTTGACACTTATGCCTTTATGAAACTCATTAGACTGTTCAAGTCCCTTGACAACAATTTGTGGCAATCATATATTTGTCAGTATATAGGAACCCTTTATATCTCTTCACATCTTTGCAATGACAGTTCGACATGCATATTTGAAAAGTATTACTGACACTTGTGCATTGATGATACTCATTCGATGCCTCGTGTCTCTTGACGCCAAGATCTGGCAATCGTGGATTTGTCAATAGCTATGAACCCTTTATATCTCTTCAGAACTAATTAATGACAGCTAAGCATGAACGTTTTAGGAAGTTTTGTTGACTCTTATGCTTTGATGAAACTGATTGGACTGTTTGATTCTCTTGAATACATTTTCTGACAATCATACATTTGACAGTTTAAACTGGCCATTTATTTCCCTTCGCAGTTACTTAATGACAATGAAAAATGTACCTTTGAGAACTTCTTATTGACGTATTTGCATTTATGAAAGATTCTATATGGTTCATGACTCTTGACGCAAAAGTATGGGGGGCGTGCGTTTATCAATATATCGAACCCCTTTATTTCTCTTCATAGCTACTTAATGACATATAAACATCCATTTTTCAGAAAATTGTCTAGAAACTGATGACTTTATGAAACCCATTTAATAGGCCGTGTCTCTTGAATCCAATTTCTTGCCATCATGTATTTGTCAGTATAATGTATAATGGTATGTCTCTTCACATCTACTTAATGACATGTGAAATGAACCTTTGAGACCTTCCTGTTTAACGCTATTTCGTTTATGAAACATCTTGTATGTTCCTGTCTCAGGACTCCAATTTCTGTCAATGATGCATTTGTCAGTAGAAAGGAACATTTTATTTCTCTTCACAACTATTTATTGAGAAGTTAAAGGAACATGTGAGACGATTGTTTTGACGCTGATGAATTTATTAAACACCTTGTATCATTTGTGTCTCTTCACGCCATTTTGTGGCAATCATGCATTTTTCAGTAGATAGGAACCCTTTATTTCTCTTCAGAAGTACTTAATATCACATAAATGTCCACTTTGGAGAACTTTGGCTGTCATTTATGCATTTGTGAAAGTCATTGGACAGTTCAAGTCCCATGAACACAGGATGCAACAATCATGCATTTCTCAGTAGATAGGAAGAATTTACTTCTCTTCACAACTAATTAAAATCAGAAAATGTTGCACTTTTGAGCAGGTTTTGTTGACACTTATACCTTTATGACACTCATTGGACTGTTCAAGTCCCTTGACAACAATTTGTGGCAATCATATATTTGTCAGTATATAGGAACCCTTTATTTCTCTTCACATCTTCGCAATGACAGTTGGACATGCATATTTGAAAAGTATTACTGACACTTGTGAATTAATTAAACTCATTCGATGCCTCGTGTCTCTTGACGCCAAGATCTGGCAATCACGCATTTGTCAATAGCGAGGTACCCTTTATATCTCTTCACAAGTAATTATTGACAGCTAAGCATGAACGTATTCAGACGTTTTGATGACTCTTATGCTTTTATGAAACTCATTGAATTGTTTAATTCTCTTGATGCCAATTTCTGACAATCTTACATTTGATAGTTTAGAGTATCCATTTATTTCCCATCGCAGTTACTTAATGACAATGAACAATGTACTTTTGATAACTTCTTATTGACGCTTTTGCATTTGAGAAACACTCTATATGGTTCATGTCTCGTGACGCAAATGTCTGGCAGCCGTGCGTTTGTCAGTAGATTGGACCACTTTATTTCTCTTCACAGCTACTTAATGACATAGAAACATCCATTTTTCAGAACGTTCTCGAGAAAGTGATGACTTTATGAAACCCATTAAATAGACAGTGTCTCTTGAAACCAATTTCTTGCCATCATGCATTTGTCAGTATGGAATATAATGTTATGGCTCTTCACATCTACTTAAGGACATGTTCGATGCATCTTTCAGACCTTCTTGTGGAATTTATTTCATTTATGGAACATCTTGTATGTTCCTGTCTCATGACGCCAATTTCTGTCAATCCTGCATTTGTCAGGAGAAAGAAACATTTTATTTCTCTTCACAACTATTTATTGAGAGGTGAAAGGAGAATTTGAGAAGGTTTTATTGACGCTTATGAATTTGTTGAACACCTTGTATCATTCGTGTCTCTTCACGCCATTTTGTGGCAATCATGCATTTGTCAGTCGATAGGAACCCTTTATTTCTCTTCAGAAGTACTTAATATCACATAAATGTCCACGTTTGAGAACTTTGGCTGTCATTTATGCATTTGTGAAAGTCATTGGACAGTTCGAGTCCCATGAACACAGGATGTAACAATCATGCATTTCTCAGTAGATAGGAAGAATTTACTTCTCTTCACAACTAATTAAAATCAGAAAATGTTGCACTTTTGAGCAGGTTTTGTTGACAGTTATGCCTTTATGAAACTCATTAGACTGTTCAAGTCCCTTGACAACAATTTGTGGCAATCATATATTTGTCAGTATATAGGAACGCTTTATTTCTCTTCACATCTTCGCAATGACAGTTCGACATGCATATTTGAAAAGTAATCCTGACACTTGTGCATTGATGATACTCATTCGATGCCTCGTGTCTCTTGACGCCAAGATCTGGCAATCGTGGATTTGTCAATAGCTAGGAACCCTTTATATCTCTTCAGAACTAATTAATGGCAGCTAAGCATAAACGTTTTAAGAAGTTTTGTTGACTCTTATGCTTTGATGAAACTGATTGGAGTGTTTGATTTTCTTGAAGACAATTTCTGACAATCATACATTTGACAGTTTAAACTAGCCATTTATTTCCCTTCGCAGTTACTTAATGCCAATGAAAAATGTAATTTTGAGAACTTCTAATTGACGTATTTGCATTTATGAAAGATTCTATATGGTTCATGTCTCGTGATGCAAATGTCTGGGAGGCGTGCGTTTGTCAATATATCGAACCCCTTTATTTCTCTTCACAGCTACTTAATGACATATACACATCCATTTTTCAGAACGTTTTCTAGAAACTGATGACTTTATGAAACCCATTTAATAGGCCGTGTCTCTTGAATCCAATTTCTTGCCATCATGTATTTGTCGGTATAATGTATAATGGTATGTCTCTTCACATCTACTTAATGACATGTGAAATGAACCTTTGAGACCTTCCTGTTTAACGCTATTTCATTTATGAAACATCTTGTATGTTCCTGTCTCAGGACTCCAATCTCTGTCAATGATGCATTTGTCAGTAGAAAGGAACATTTTATTTCTCTTCAGAACTATTTATTGAGAGGTTAAAGGAACATGTGAGACGATTGTTTTGGCGCTGATGAATTTAGTAAACACCTTGTATCATTTGTGTCTCTTCACGCCATTTTGTGGCAATCATGCATTTGTCAGTAGATTGGAACCCTTTATTTCTCTTCAGAAGTACTTAATATCACATAAACGTCCACATTGGAGAACTTTGGCTGTCATTTATGCATTTGTGAAAGTCATTGGGCAGTTCAAGTCCCATGAACACAGGATGTAACAATCATGCATTTCTCAGTAGATACGAAGAATTTACTTCTCTTCACAACTAATTAAAATCAGAAAATGTTGCACTTTTGAGCAGGTTTTGTTGACACTTATACCTTTATGAAACTCATTGGACTGTTCAAGTCCCTTGACAACAATTTGTGGCAATCATATATTTGTCAGTATATAGGAACCCTTTATTTCTTTTCACATCTTCGCAATGACAGTTGGACATGCATATTTGAAAAGTATTACTGACACTTGTGAATTTATTAAACTCATTCGATGCCTCGTGTCTCTTGATGCCAAGATCTGGCAATCACGCATTTGTCAATAGCGAGGTACCCTTTATATCTCTTCACAAGTAATTATTGACAGCTAAGCATGAACGTATTCAGACGTTTTGATGACTCTTATGCTTTTATGAAACTCATTGGAATGTTTGATTCTCTTGAAGCCAATTTCTGACAATCATACATTTGATAGTTTAAACTAACCATTTATTTCCCTTCGCAGTTACTTAATGACAATGAAAAATGTACTTTTGAGAACTTCTTATTGACGTATTTGCATTTATGAAAGATTCTATATGGTTCATGTCTCGTGATGCAAATGTCTGGGAGGCGTGCGTTTGTCAATATATCGAACCCCTTTATTTCTCTTCACAGCTACTTAATGACATATAAACATTCATTTTTCAGAACGTTTTCTAGAAACTGATGACTTTATGAAACCCATTTAATAGGCCGTGTCTCTTGAATCCAATTTCTTGCCATCAAGTATTTGTCAGTATAATGTATAATGGTATGTCTCTTCACATCTACTTAATGACATGTGAAATGAACCTTTGAGACCTTCCAGTTTAACGCTATTTCATTTATGAAACATCTTGTATGTTCCTGTCTCAGGACTCCAATTTCTGTCAATGATGCATTTGTCAGTAGAAAGGAACATTTTATTTCTCTTCACAACTATTTATTGAGAGGTTAAAGGAACATGTGAGACGATTGTATTGACGCTGATGAATTTAGTAAAAACCTTGTATCATTTGTGTCTCTTCACGCCATTTTTTGGCAATCATGCATTTGTCAGTAGATAGGAACCCTTTATTTCTCTTCAGAAGTACTTAATATCACATAAACGTCCACTTTTGAGAACTTTAGCTGTCATTTATGCATTTGTGAAAGTCATTGGAAAGATCAAGTCCCATGAACACAGGATATAACAATCATGCATTTCTCAGTAGATAGGAAGAATTTACTTCTCTTCACAACTAATTAAAATAAGAAAATGTTGCACTTTTGAGCAGGTTTTGTTGACACTTATGCCTTTATGAAACTGATTAGACTGTTCAAGTCCCTTGACAACAATTTGTGGCAATCATATATTTGTCAGTATATAGGAACCCTTTATATCTCTTCACATCTTTGCAATGACAGTTCGACATGCATATTTGAAAAGTATTACTGACACTTGTGCATTGATGATACTCATTCGATGTCTCGTGTCTCTTGACGCCAAGATCTGGCAATCGTGGATTTGTCAATAGCTAGGAACCCTTTATATCTCTTCAGAACTAATTAATGACAGCTAAGCATGAACGTTTTAAGAAGTTTTGTTGACTCTTATGCTTTGATGAAGCTGATTGGACTGTTTGATTTTCTTGAAGACAATTTCTGACAATCATACATTTGACAGTTTAAACTAACCATTTATTTCCTTTCGCAGTTACTTAATGACAATGAAAAATGTACTTTTGAGAACTTCTTATTGACGTATTTGCATTTATGAAAGATTCTATATGGTTCATGTCTCGTGACGCAAATGTCTGGGAGGGTGCGTTTGTCAATATATCGAACCCCTTTATTTCTCTTCACAGCTACTTAATGACATATAAACATCCATTTTTCAGAACGTTTTCTAGAAACTGATGACTTTATGAAACCCATTTAATAGGCCGTGTCTCTTGAATCCAATTTCTTGCCATCATGTATTTGTCAGTATAATGTATAATGGTATGTCTCTTCACATCTACTTAATGACATGTGAAATGAACCTTTGAGACCTTCGTGTTTAACGCTATTTCATTTATGAAACATCTTGTATGTTCCTGTCTCAGGACTCCAATTTCTGTCAATGATGCATTTGTCAGTAGAAAGGAACATTTTATTTCTCTTCACAACTATTTATTGAGAGGTTAAAGGAACATGTGAGACGATTGTTTTGACGCTGATGAATTTAGTAAACACCTTGTATCATTTGTGTCTCTTCACGCCATTTTGTGGCAATCATGCATTTGTCAGTAGATAGGAACCCTTTATTTCTCTTCAGAAGTACTTAATATCACATAAATGTCCACTTTTGAGAACTTTGGCTGTCATTTATGCATTTGTGAAAGTCATTGGACAGTTCAAGTCCCATGAACACAGGATGTAACAATCATGCATTTCTCAGTAGATAGGAGGAATTTACTTCTCTTCACAAATAATTAATATCAGAAAATGTTGCACTTTTAACCAGGATTTGATGACACTTATACCTTTATGAAACTCATTGGACTGTTCAAGTCCCTTGACAACAATTTGTGGCAATCATATATTTGTCAGTATATAGGAACCATTTATTTCTCTTCACATCTTTGCAATGACAGTTCGACATGCATATTTGAAAAGTATTCCTGACACTTGAGCATTGATGATACTCATTCGATGCCTCGTGTCTCTTGACGCCAAGATCTGGCAATCGTGGATTTGTCAATAGCTAGGAACCCTTTATATCTCTTCAGAACTAATTAATGACAGCGAAGCATGAACTTTTTAAGAAGTTTTGTTGACTCTTATGCTTTGATGAAACTCATTGGACTGTTTGATTCTCTTGAAGACAATTTCTGACAATCATACATTTGACAGTTTAAACTAACCATTTATTTCCCTTCGCAGTTACTTAATGACAATGAAACATGTACTTTTGAGAACTTCTTATTGACGTATTTGCATTTATGAAAGATTCTATATGGTTCATGTCTCGTGATGCAAATGTCTGGGAGGCGTGCGTTTGTCAATATATCGAACCCCTTTATTTCTCTTCACAGCTACTTAATGACATATAAACATCCATTTTTCAGAACGTTTTCTAGAAACTGATGACTTTATGAAACCCATTTAATAGGCCGTGTCTCTTGAATCCAATTTCTTGCCATCATGTATTTGTCAGTATAATGTATAATGGTATGTCTCTTCACATCTACTTAATGACATGTGAAATGAACCTTTGAGACCTTCCTGTTTAACGCTATTTCATTTATGAAACATCTTGTATGTTCCTGTCTCAGGACTCCAATTTCTGTCAATGATGCATTTGTCAGTAGAAAGGAACATTTTATTTCTCTTCACAACTATTTATTGAGAGGTTAAAGGAACATGTGAGACGATTGTTTTGACGATGATGAATTTAGTATACACCTTGTATCATTTGTGTCTCTTCACGCCATTTTGTGGCAATCATGCATTTGTCAGTAGATAGGAACCCTTTATTTCTCTTCAGAAGTACTTAATATCACATAAATGTCCACTTTGGAGAACTTTGGCTGTCATTTATGCAGTTGTGAAAGTCATTGGACAGTTCAAGTCCCATGGACACAGGATGTAACAATCATGCATTTCTCAGTAGATTGGAAGAATTTACTTCTCTTCACAACTTATTAATATCAGAAAATGTTGCACTTTTGAGCAGGTTTTGTTGACACTTATGCCTTTATGAAACTCATTTTACTGTTCAAGTCCCTTGGCAACAATTTGTGGCAATCATATATTTGTCAGTATATAGGAACCCTTTATTTCTCTTCACATCTTCGCTATGACAGTTGGACATGCATTTTTGAAAAGTATTACTGACACTTGTGAATTTATTAAACTCATTCGATGCCTCGTGTCTCTTGACGCCATGATCTGGCAATCACGCATTTGTCAATAGCGAGGTACCCTTTATATCTCTTCACAAGTAATTATTGACAGCTAAGCATGAACGTATTCAGACGTTTTGATGACTCTTATGCTTTTATGAAACTCATTGGAATGTTTGATTCTCTTGAAGCCAATTTCTGACAATCATACATTTGATGGTTTAGAGTAACCATTTATTTCCCTTCGCAGTTACTTAATGACAATCAAAACTGTACTTTTGAGAACTTCTTATTGACGCACTTGCATTTGAGAAACACTCTATGTGGTTCATGTTTCGTGACGCAACTTTCTGGCAGCCGTGCGTTTGTCAGTAGATTGGACCACTTTATTTCTCTTCACAGCTACTTAATGACATAGAAACATCCATTTTTGAGAACGTTCTCGAGAAAGTGATGACTTTATGAAACCCATTAAATAGACAGTGTCTCTTGAAACCAATGTCTTGCCATCATGCATTTGTCAGTATGGAGTATAATGTTATGCCTCTTCACATCTACTTAATGAGATGTGAAATGAACCTTTGAGACCTTCCTGTTTAACGCTATTTCATTTATGAAACCTCTTGTATGTTCCTGTCGCAGGACTCCACATTATGTCAATGATGCATTTGTCAGTAGAAAGGAACATTTTATTTCTCTTCACAACTATTTATTGAGAGGTGAAAGGAGAATTTGAGAAGGTTTTATTGACGCTTATGAATTTGTTGAACACCTTGTATCATTCGTTTCTCTTCACGCCATTTTCTGGCACTCAGGCATTTGTCAGTAGATAGGAACCCTTTATATCTGTTCACAACTACTTAATATCACATAAATGTCCACTTTGAGAACTTTGGCTGTCATTTATGCAGTTGTGAAAGTCATTGGACAGTTCAAGTCCTATGAACACAAGATATAACAATCATGCATTTCTCGGTAGATAGGAAGAATTTACTTCTCTTTACAACTAATTAATATCAGAAAATGTTGCACTTTTGAGCAGGTTTTGTTGACACTTA
This sequence comes from Megalonaias nervosa, assembly GCA_016617855.1. Taxonomy (NCBI): domain Eukaryota; kingdom Metazoa; phylum Mollusca; class Bivalvia; order Unionida; family Unionidae; genus Megalonaias; species Megalonaias nervosa. The sequence continues at coordinate 11,868 of JAECUM010063395.1, forward strand.
TACCTTTATGAAACCCATTAGACTGTTCAAGTCCCTTGACAACAATTTGTGGCAATCATATATTTCTCAGTTTATAGGAACCCTTTATTTCTCTTCACATCTTTGCAATGACAGTTCGACATGCATATTTGAAAAGTATTACTGACACTTGTGCATCGATGATACTCACTCGATGCCTCGTGTCTCTTGACGCCAAGATCTGGCAATCGTGGATTTGTCAATAGCTAGGAACCCTTTATATCTCTTCAGAACTAATTAATGGCAGCTAAGCATGAACGTTTTAAGAAGTTTTGTAGACTCTTATGCTTTGATGAAACTGATTGGATTGTTTGATTTTTTTGAAGACAATTTCTGACAATCATACATTTGACAGTTTAAACTAACCATTTATTTCCCTTCGCAGTTACTTAATGACAATGAAAAATGTACTTTTGAGAACTTCTTATTGACGTATTTGCATTTATGAAAGATTCTATATGGTTCATGTCTCGTGATGCAAATGTCTGGGAGGCGTGCGTTTGTCAATATATCGGACCCCTTTATTTCTCTTCACAGCTACTTAAGGACATATAAACATCCATTTTTCAGAACGTTTTCTAGAAACTGATGACTTTATGAAACCCATTTAATAGGCCGTGTCTCTTGGATCCAATTTCTTGCCATCATGTATTTGTCAGTATAATGTATAATGGTATGTCTCTTCACATCTACTTAATGACATGTGAAATGAACCTTTGAGACCTTCCTGTTTAACGCTATTTCATTTATGAAACCTCTTGTATGTTCCTGTCGCAGGACTCCACATTATGTCAATGATGCATTTGTCAGTAGAAAGGAACATTTTATTTCTCTTCACAACTATTTATTGAGAGGTGAAAGGAACATGTGAGACGATTGTTTTGACGCTGATGAATTTAGTAAACATCTTGTATCATTTGTGTCTCTTCACGCCATTTTGTGGCAATCATGCTTTTATCAGTAGATAGGAACCCTTTATTTCTCTTCAGAAGTACTTAATATCACATAAATGTCCACTTTTGAGAACTGTGGCTGTCATTTATGCATTTGTGAAAGTCATTGGACAGTTCAAGCCCCATGAACACAGGATATAACAATCATGCATTTCTCAGTAGATAGGAAGAATTTACTTCTCTTCACAACTAATTAAAATCAGAAAATGTTGCACTTTTGAGCAGGTTTTGTTGACACTTATACCTTTATGAAAATCATTGGACTGTTCAAGTCCCTTGGCAACAATTTGTGGCAATCATATATTTGTCAGTATATAGGAACCCTTTATTTCTCTTCACATCTTCGCAATGACAGTTGGACATGCATATTTGAAAAGTATTACTGACACTTGTGAATTTATTAAACTCATTCGATGCCTCGTGTCTCTTGACGCCAAGATCTGGCAATCACGCATTTGTCAATAGCGAGGTACCCTTTATATCTCTTCACAAGTAATTATTCTCAGCTAAGCATGAACGTATTCAGACGTTTTGATGACTCTTATGCTTTTATGAAACTCATTGGAATGCTTAATTCTCTTGAAGCCAATTTCTGACAATCATACATTTGATAGTTTAGAGTAACCATTTATTTCCCTTCGCAGTTACTTAATGACAATGAAAACTGTACTTTTGAGAACTTCTTACTGACGCACTTGCATTTGAGAAACACTCTATATGGTTCATGTTTCGTGACGCAACTTTCTGGCAGCCGTGCGTTTGTCAGAAGATTGGACCACTTTATTTCTCTTGACAGCTACTTAATGACATAGAAACATCCATTTTTGAGAACGTTCTCGAGAAAGTGATGACTTTATGAAACCCATTAATTAGACAGTGTCTCTTGAAACCAGTTTCTTGCCATCATGCATTTGTCAGTATGGAGTATAATGTTATGGCTCTTCACATCTACTTAAGGACATGTTCGATGCATCTTTCAGACCGTCTTGTGGAAGTTATTTCATTTATGGAACATCTTGTATGTTCCTGTCTCATGACGCCAATTTCTGTCAATCCTGCATTTGTCAGGAGAAAGAAACATTTTATTTCTCTTCACAACTATTTATTGAGAGGTGAAAGGAGAATTTGAGAAGGTTTTATTGACGCTTATGAATTTGTTGAACACCTTGGTGTCATTCGTTTCTCTTCACGCCATTTTGTGGCAATCATGCAATTGTCAGTAGATAGGAATCCTTTATATCTGTTCACAACTACTTAATATCACATAAACGTCCACTTTTGCGAACTTTGGCTGTCATTTACGCAGTTGTGAAAGTCATTGGACAGTTCAAGTCCTATGAAAACAGGATATAACAATCATTGATTTCGCGGTAGATAGGAAGAATTTACTTCTCTTTACAACTATTTAATATCAGAAAATGTTGCACTTTTGAGAAGGTTTTGTTGACACTTATGCCTTTATGAAACTCATTAGACTGTTCAAGTCCCTTGACAACAATTTGTGGCAATCATATATTTGTCACTATATAGGAACCCTTTATTTCTCTTCACATTTTTGCAATGACAGATCGACATGCATATTTGAAAAGTATTACTGACACTTGTGCATTGATGATACTCATTCGACGCCTCGTGTCTCTTGACGCCAAGATCTGGCAATCGTGGATTTGTCAATAGCTAGGAACCCTTTATATCTCTGCAGAACTAATTAATGACAGCTAAGCATGAACGTTTTAAGAAGTTTTGTTGACTCTTATGCTTTGATGAAACTGATTGGACTGTTTGATTTTCTTGAAGACAATTTCTGACAATCATACATTTGACAGTTTAAACTAACCATTTATTTCCCTTCGCAGTTACTTAATGACAATGAAAACTGTACTTTTGAGAACTTCTTATTGACGTATTTGCATTTATGAAAGATTCTATATGGTTTATGTCTCGTGATGCAAATGTCTGGGAGGCGTGCGTTTGTCAATATATCGAACCCCTTTATTTCTCTTCACAGCTACTTAATGACATATAAACATCCATTTTTCAGAACGTTTTCTAGAAACTGATGACTTTATGAAACACATTTAATAGGCCGTGTCTCTTGAATCCAATATCTTGCCATCATGTATTTGTCAATCTAATGTATAATGGTATGTCTCTTCACATCTACTTAATGGCATGTAAATGAACCTTTGAGACCTTCCTGTTTAACGCTATTTCATTTATGAAACATCTTGTATGTTCCTGTCTCAGGACTCCAATTTCTGTCAATGATGCATTTGTCAGTAGAAAGGTACATTTTATTTCTCTTCACAACTATTTATTGAGAGGTTAAAGGAACATGTGAGGCGAATGTTTTGACGTTGATGAATTTAGTAAACACCTTGTATCATTTGTGCCTCTTCACGCCATTTTGTGGCAATCATGCATTTGTCAGTAGATAGGAACCCTTTATATCTCTTCACAACTACTTAATATCACATAAACGTCCACTTTTAAGAACTTTGGCTGTCATTTATGCATTTGTGAAAGTCATTGGACAGTTCAAGTCCCATGAACACAGGATGTAACAATCATGCATTTCTCAGTAGACAGGAAGAATTTACTTCTCTTCACAAGTAATTAAAATCAGAAAATATTGCACTTTTGAGAAGGTTTTCTTGACACTTATTCCTTTATGAATCTCATTGGATTATTCAAGTCCCTTGACAACACTTTGTGGCAATCATATATTTGTCCGTATAGTGGAACCCTTTATTTCTCATCACATATTCGCATTGACAGTTGGACATGTATATTTGAAAAGTATTCCTGACACTTGTGCATTTATGGTGCTCATTCGATGCCTCGTGCGTCTTAACGCCAATATCTGCCAATCGTGCATTTGTCAATATCGAATAAGCCTTTACATCTCTTCACAACTAATTAATGACAGCTAAGCATGAACGTTTTAAGACGTTTTGATGACTTATGCTTTTTGGGAACTAAATGGCTGGTTTGATTCTCTTGAAGCCAATTTCTGACAATAATACATTTGACAGTTTAAAGGAACCATTTATTTCCCTTTGCAGCTACTTAATGACAATGAAAAATGTACTTTTGAGAACTTCTTATTGACGCATTTGCATTTATGATGCACTCTATATGGTTCATGTCTCGTGAGGCAATTTTCTGGCAGCCGTGCGTTTGTCAGTAGATTGGACCCCTTTATGTCTCTTCACAGCTACTTAATGACATATAAACATCCAGTTTTCAGAACGTTTTCTAGAAACTGATGACTTTATAAAACCCATTGAATAGACCTTGTCTCTTGAAAGCAATTTCTTGTTATCATGCATTTGTCAGTATAAAGTATAATGTTATGGCTCTTCACCTCAACTTAAGGACATATGAAATGCATCTTTCAGACCTTCTTGTTGACGCTATTTCATTTATGGAACTTCTTGTATGTTCCTGTCTCATGACGCCAATTTCTGTCAATCCTGCATTTGTCAGGAGAAAGAAACATTTTATTTCTCTTCACAACTATTTATTGAGAGGTGAAAGGAGAATTTGAGAAGGTTTTATTGACGCTTATGAATTTGTTGAACACCTTGTTTCATTCGTTTCTCTTCACGCCATTTTGTGGCAATCATGCATTTGTCAGTAGATAGGAACCCTTTATATCTGTTCACAACTACTTAATATCACATAAACGTCCACTTTTGAGAACTTTGCTGTCATTTATGCAGTTGTGAAAGTCATTGGACAGTTCAAGTCCTATGAACACAGGATATAACAATCATGCATTTCTCGGTAGATAGGAAGAATTTACTTCTCTTTACAACTAATTAATATCAGAAAATGTTGCACTTTTGAGAAGGTTTTGTTGACACTTATGCCTTTATGAAACTCATTAGACTGTTCAAGTCCCTTGACAACAATTCGTGGCAATCATATATTTGTCAGTATATAGGAACCCTTTATTTCTCTTCACATCTTTGCAATGACAGTTCGACATGCATATTTGAAAAGTATTACTGACACTTGTGCATTGCTGATACTCATTCGATGCCTCGTGTCTCTTGACGCCAAGATCTGGCAATCGTGGATTTGTCAATAGCTAGGAACCCTTTATATCTCTTCAGAACTAATTAATGGCAGCTAAGCATGAACGTTTTAAGAAGTTTTGTTGACTCTTATGCTTTGATGAAGCTGATTGGACTGTTTGATATTCTTGAAGACAATTTCTGACAATCATACATTTGACAGTTTAAACTAACCATTTATTTCCCTTCGCAGTTACTTAATGACACTGAAAAATGTACTTTTGAGAACTTCTTATTGACGTATTTGCATTTATGAAAGATTCTATATGGTTCATGTCTCGTGATGCAAATGTCTGGGAGGCGTGCGTTTGTCAATATATCGAACCCCTTTATTTCTCTTCACAGCTACTTAATGACATATAAACATCCATTTTTCAGAACGTTTTCTAGAAACTGATGACTTTATGAAACCCATTTAATAGGCCGTGTCTCTTGAATCCAATTTCTTGCCATCATGCATTTGTCAGTATAATGTATAATGGTATGTCTCTTCACATCTACTTAATGACATGTGAAATGAACCTTTGAGACCTTCCTGTTTAACGCTATTTCATTTATGAAACATCTTGTATGTTCCTGTCTCAGGACTCTAATTTCTGTCAATGATGCATTTGTCAGTAGAAAGGAACATTTTATTTCTCTTCACACCTATTTATTGAGAGGTTAAAGGAACATGTGAGACGATTGTTTTGACGCTGATGAATTTAGTAAACACCTTGTTGCATTTGTGTCTCTTCACGCCATTTTGTGGCAATCATGCATTTGTCAGTAGATAGGAACCCTTTATTTCTCTTCAGAAGTACTTAATATCACATAAATGTCCACTTTGGAGAACTTTGGCTGTCATTTATGCATTTGTGAAAGTCATTGGGCAGTGCAAGTCCCATGAACACATGATGTAACAATCATGCATTTCTCAGTAGATAGGAAGAATTTACTTCTCTTCACAACTAATTAAAATCAGAAAATGTTGCACTTTTGAGCAGGTTTTGTTGACACTTATACATTTATGAAACTCATTGGACTGTTCAAGTCCCTTGGCAACAATTTGTGGCAATCATATATTTGTCAGTATATAGGAACCCTTTATTTCTCTTCACATCTTCGCAATGACAGTTGGACATGCATATTTGAAAAGTATTACTGACACTTGTGAATTTATTAAACTCATTCGATGCCTCGTGTCTCTTGACGCCAAGATCTGGCAATCACGCATTTGTCAATAGCGAGGTACCCTTTATATCTCTTCACAAGTAATTATTGACAGCTAAGCATGAACGTATTCAGACGTTTTGATGACTTATGCTTTTATGAAACTCATTGGAATGTTTGATTCTCTTGAAGCCAATTTCTGACAATCATACATTTGATAGTTTAGAGTAACCATTTATTTCCCTTCGCAGTTTCTTAATGACAATGAAAACTGTACTTTTGAGAACTTCTTATTGACGCACTTGCATTTGAGAAAAACTCTATATGGTTCATGTTTCGTGACGCAACTATCTGGCAGCCGTGCGTTTGTCGGTAGATTGGACCACTTTATTTCTCTTCACAGCTACTTCATGACATATAAACATCCATTTTTGAGAACCTTCTCGAGAAAGTGATGCCTTTATGAAACCCATTAAATAGACAGTGTCTCTTGAAACCAATTTCTTGCCATCATTCATTTGTCAGTATTTAGTATAATGTTATGGCTCTTCACATCTACTTAAGGACATGTTCGATGCATCTTTCAGACCTTCTTGTGGAAGTTATTTCATTTATGGAACATCTTGTATGTTCCTGTCTCATGACGCCAATTTCTGTCAATCCTGCATTTGTCAGGAGAAAAAAAACATTTTCTTTCTCTTCACAACTATTTATTGAGAGGTGAAAGGAGAATTTGAGAAGGTTTTATTGACGCTTATGAATTTGTTGAACACCTTGTATCATTCGTTTCTCTTCACGCCATTTTGTGGCAATCATGCATTTGTCAGTAGATAGGAACCCTTTATATCTGTTCACAACTACTTAATATCACATAAACGTCCACTTTTGAGAACTTTGGCTGGCATTTATGCAGTTGTGAAAGTCATTGGACAGTTCAAGTCCTATGAACACAGGATATAACAATCATGCATTTCTCGGTAGATAGGAAGAATTTACTTCTCTTTACAACCAATTAATATCAGAAAATGTTGCACTTTTGAGAAGGTTTTGTTGACACTTACGCCTTTATGAAACTCATTGGACTGTTCAAGTCCCTTGACAACAATTTGTGGCAATCATATATTTGTCAGTATATAGGAACCCTTTATTTCTCTTCACATTTTTGCAATGACAGTTCGACATGCATATTTGAAAAGTATTACTGACACTTGTGCATTGCTGATACTCATTCGATGCCTCGTGTCTCTTGACGCCAAGATCTGGCAATCGTGGATTTGTCAATAGCTAGGAACCCTTTATATCTCTTCAGAACTAATTAATGACAGCTAAGCATGAACGTTTTAAGAGGTTTTGATGACTCTTATGCTTTGATGAAACTGATTGGACTGTTTGATTTTCTTGAAGACAATTTCTGACAATCATACATTTGACAGTTTAAACTAACCATTTATTTCCCTTGGCAGTTACTTAATGACAATGAAAAATTTACTTTTGAGAACTTCTTATTGACGTATTTGCATTTATGAAAGATTCTATATGGTTCATGTCTCGTGACGCAAATGTCTGGGAGGCGTGCATTTGTCAATATATCGAACCCCTTTATTTCTCTTCACAGCTACTTCATGACATATAAACATCCATTTTTCAGAACGTGTTCTAGAAACTGATGACTTTATGAAACCCATTTAATAGGCCGTGTCTCTTGAATCCAATTTCTTGCCATCATGTATTTGTCAGTATAATGTATAATGGTATGTCTCTTCACATCTACTTAATGACATGTGAAATGAACCTTTGAGACCTTCCTGTTTAACGCTATTTCATTTATGAAACATCTTGTATGTTCCTGTCTCAGGACTCCAATTTCTGTCAATGATGCATTTGTCAGTAGAAAAGGAACATTTTATTTCTCTTCACAACTATTTATTGAGAGGTTAAAGGAACATGTGAGACGATTTTTTTGACGCTGATGAATTTAGTAAACACCTTGTATCATTTGTGTCTCTTCACGACATTTTGTGGCAATCATTCATTTGTCAGTAGATAGGAACCCTTTATTTCTCTTCAGAAGTACCTAATATCACATAAATGTCCACTTTTGAGAACTTTGGCTGTCATTTATGCATTTGTGAAAGTCATTGGACAGTTCAAGTCCCATGAACACAGGATGTAACAATCATGCATTTCTCAGTAGATAGGAAGAATTTACTTCTCTTCACAACTAATTAATATCAGAAAATGTTGCACTTTTGAGCAGGTTTTGTTGACACTTATACCTTTATGAAACTCATTGGACTGTTCAAGAAACATGGCAACAATTTGTATCAATCATATATTTGTCATTATATAGGAACCCTTTATTTCTCTTCACATCTTCGCAATGACAGTTGGACATGC
>JAECUM010063397.1:0-32258 GCA_016617855.1 Megalonaias nervosa
TATATATATATAAGGTTTATTTTGGATAATCAGCTGATGGCCAGTACTTGTTATTATATTTAGATGGATATTAAGAACGAAGGAACTGATAATACCTGAAGATATATAAACTTCGGTGGATTAATATTTACGGTATTATAAGCGGTGAAACAAAAAGCAAATAATTAAATTTAAACAAGCAAGCCAATCATTTCATAGTTTGTTTTTTATTAACGTTTTTGAAGTTTCTACGTTATTAATAGTATTGACCACATTTGCACTTTCAATACGGAAAGTTTGATAGCCATCAGGTTACAGGTATGTGTGTAATATGACTCATCCATGGGACCGGGTCAACTGTAAAAAAACCGTTATGGTAGCCCCTATTACATGGCATCATGCTGTGTGCCACACATATTGCACACAAGACCTTATTTATATTAAAAATGTAACGTCCGTTGCATCTTGCTTATTCTTCATTCAACACGATAATTACAATGTGCAATAGCCAGAGGCGTAGCGAGGGTAATTAGCGCCCAGGGACAAAACATAAACTTGGTGCCCCCGGTACTTAGCGCCCGGGGACAAAACATAAACTTGGTGCCCCTTCGAGTGCATCTAAGATAACGAATAGTTGCATTTTCCTCATTTTGGCGCCCCTGGCACATGGCGCCCGGGGACAACTGTCCCCCCCCCTCCCCAAGCTACGCCACTGGCAATAGCTCAGTTCCATCTCAGTGCGGTGGTCTATTGCGCGTAAAATGCAATATCAAATTGCCTGTGTTTTTTTTTCTACCTCATATTAATACCTTTTCAGCAAAACAGATGGCACCGGCATATTTAAACGTATTTCTTAAGTTAATAATTTATAACTGTTCACGTTTTACACACTGTACATGATGTTCATATATACCAAACCCATCCACCCTATTCGCATTACGATAGCCCTTAATTAATTTGTATTTGCCAGAGGATTTGAAGATGGCAGTAACTCTGTGGTCTTGAATCAATCGAAGTCTTACAACCCAAAGGAAAATAAAGCATGGAGCTGACTTCACCTGTAAAACTTCCTTTTTACTGTGTTGTAGGGATGGAAACCAATGGCAGCTACACGGGCTCAGGTAGTAATCGGTCAATACATTTTGTGCGTTTTCCATTGCATATATGAGCTGCGCTTTTTCTATCAGTAATTAGTGAACTCCCGGACCATTATTTAGTTTTGCTAAAATACCGACATTGCCATTTGATAGCCATGCAGCAAGGGGCATGTAAATCTTTTAACACATCCAGTGACAAATTCTAGCTGAAAAATGACGTTGATCTTAACGGTAGTTCGTAGGGGAGTACAATATCTGTGTAGATATTTGAAGGTTTAACTCTGATTTTGAGCATTATATTTGACTTTGAAATGTGACGTTGGAAAAAATTGCTTCATTGTTTCTTCAAATTCCTTATGCGAAAGACTTTCAAGTGATGTATGGTGCCACTTTTCATCGCCAACTTCACTCAGATCTTAGACTAAGCCATCATATAAAATGCACTGCGGTACATCCCACTTCTCAGGCATATACAATTTGTTGATCAAGATCTGTCTCGCTGAAAAACAGGATCGTTACAACAATAAGCATCAGAACGATTTGATGGTGCGTCCATCAATGCTTATCTGCCGGTAATGTTTATACTTTGCAATATTAATGGTAACATACGATACAAATTTCTCGGCAGCATCTTTATTTTGGGAAAGCATATTTGAAATTAACACTTTGATAGATATCTTACTACGATCATTTATTCCTTTAATAAATTCCACATAATGCCGCTCTAAATCAAATATAGACAAAAGCTATTTATGTAGTATTGCAGGTAAGTAGTCTCGCAATTCCTACTGGTCCCTGTATTTGCGATTATTATTAGTAGTAGTAGTAGTTTTAGTAGTAGTAGTAGCAGTAGTAGCAGCAGAAGTAGTAGTTGTAATGGTGGTGGTAGTATTAGTAGTAGTAAAAATTAATGAAAGTCCAAAATAAAATCACCACAATAGTTTCTTCAAAGGACGATCCAACCATATGAAAAAAATGTCAATGTGTCATACTCCAACTGGAAACAAAACGTCAACCGAAATATAGTTTTTTTCAAAAAAAGAATATGAAAGTCAAACAAGGACAGAGATACTGAGTTTTAGGTATGAACATTGTAGGAAAAACAAAATAATGAATAATACATACATACATACATACATACATACATACATACATACATACATACGTACGTACATACATACGTGTGTATGTGTGCGTGTATTTCACTGAGAAATATAGTCTTAATGGCGAAATAAGTTTCATATCTTTGTTCATTTATTTTTTGTTAAACGTGAGAAATATATCCTTATATTTTCACATGTGAAAATATACGATTTCCCATAATGACCTGCGACGCTTGATTGTGTTCTCGCAAAACTTGTACATGTAGTAACAAACACGAGTACTCTGTGAGCTAGAACAAATAAATGGATATTGCCATACATTACGGACATGGAAATTAATTTTTGATAAAGAAATTTTTACATATGTCGTTCGTGCCTTTCTGAAGTTATTTCCCCTTATTCCTTGACAACAACGACAATACCGCTGTGATGCAATGCTGAATAGGACTTCCATTGTTTTCAGATAGGGTCAAATATTATACAAAATGAGAAAAATGTAGTTTACTGGGATAGATTAGGTCAACCCAATCCTATCGCTTTCTTAAGTATATTTATGAGACCAGCCTACGGAAGTGCGGTGAATTTACTAAAAGTTGATGGTGGTTACCCGGTTTGAGTGTTGTGCCGAAGAGTGAGTTTAATATTTTAAACTTCGATTCTGGAGCAAGTGTGGTATATAATAAATAGACAATTTTCTTTTCCTATGTTAATGCCAGTTATATTTCATCTTGTGATACACACAAGTATATATTTTAAGGAATGGCGACGGCGAAGGAAAAGAAACGTTGGAAAAGAATAGAATATATATATATATATATATATATATATATATATATATATATATATATATATATATGTATATATATATATATATATATATATATGTGTGTGTGTGTGTGTGTGTGTGTGTGTGTGTGTGTGTGTGTGTTTCAAATATAACCTAACATGCCGTATATAAGATAAAATATAGCATAATTTGTTTGATAATCAAGTGCTTTCTTTGATAATCAAATGCGATGTAAAAGGTACAAGATAACTTAATTTCTTGGATAAAAACAATTCGATATAGAAATTTAAAGAAAACCTAATTTCTTTGATAGTAAAAATGCGATGTAGAAGGTAAAAGAAGTCTTTGTTTTGTTTTGTTTTGTTTTGTTAAAGAATCAAAATGCGATATAGAATTTAACTGGGATGTAATTAAACTTAATTCAAGCACACCGTGCTGGTCAGTGGAATAAAATCATGATGTTGGTAGTGATTGTGGTAGCAGTACGATGATGATGAACGATAAATAATCTTGCTTTAACGTGAAAGCATTTGATACGCTTAAATCTTATATACTATTCATCAATGAAAATATAGATATACCAAACTACAGTTAAGTTGTCATATCCTTTTATTGGTTTCGGGATAAGGAGGCCATACTTTAAGTTAGTTTACTAGTTGTCTGGAATTATAGATTTCAATCTCACTGAAACTGGTCGATAAGCCCTTTGAAACAATGAGCTTTTATGAAGTTTGAGCCATAGAAGCAGTGGACTTTTTTCGCATTAAAACCTGGTCGATAAATTGCTGGTACCTATGAATAAAACAGTTTAGATAATGCCGTAGTACTGTTTCGGTAAGATTGTTTCCGTTCTGAACGTAATTACTTGGAAACAGAACACAGTGTTTCCATCATGTGTCAAATTCATTTGAGAGCCAAAGAAAACTTAGGGATTCCAGACATACGGCATAATAACATTAAAATGAATAAAGAAATAAAAATAACTGTAATACATTGTTATATTACTTTCTGCTAAGTTCACAGTCGACCTTAGGAGACCCCTAATAAGACTGTACATAGTGTATTGATTTTGCAGATAAATATTGTCGCAAACGAATCGTTGCGTCGTCCCAAAAAAAGACCCAAAATGAGTTCATACGAGCAGTTTTAAGCCAATAAGGACACAACAGTGCTATTTTGTACATCGTCACTGAAACAAAAACCAAAACATAAAGTTAAAATAATAAAGTTGTTAACTTCATGCGAATGAATTTAAAAGACCTCATACTTCGTAAATTCTAAATAAATTCATACTTACTTCAGGGACGAAAATGGAGTTGTTACTTTGCGTTGGAGGTAAACTTAACTTTGTGTTGAAAATACAATAAATCTTTCTCGTTTTGTTTATAAACATTTAAATTTGCATAATGCATCATGCGTTTCCGTTATTTAAACATAATGTGATCTTTCAAGTAAGGGATCTTTGGTACATGGTACACCCATCAACTTACCTTGAAAGAAATTTATCTTTCCTTTCATACGGCAATTGTACCATTATTTTTGCGATTTTATGTTCCTGTCACCGAAATTGAGACAGAGGTTGTCACTCTGTCAATAACTACTGTCCTCTCTTCTATCCGTGTTGACTTATCCTTTGAAATCGTCATCGCAGTGATTCTTTTTTAAAACAATAAACATATTGTGACGTTAATTACCCTACCATCATCGTCCCTATACGTCATGTTTTCCCTGAGTACTAGTGGTCTTACGTTACGTAGTTAATAAACGTAAGTGCAAAAGTTGTTGGGTTTTTGGCGAGTTTGTTTGTTTGTTTATGTCTCATTTTGTTTGCTGTTTGTTGATCTTGTTGTTGTTGCTGCTGTTGTTGCTTCTTCAAGCTACACTACGTCCTTAACTGCACGCAGTATACGTGCAAACTATTGGAAGATACTGTTACAAGCCAGGGGTCTATGCTTGACCGAGCGGTGTCAAAACCCTGGCTCGATTCCAGCTAGAAGTCATAAGTTTACCCCAAATTTCCAAAGACTTCTATACAACTTCAGTTGTAAATTAGAAAGCCCGACGTGTCCATTCTATACATAAATTTTACTCTAATCAATGCAAGACCATAGATCTCCCAACTTGCCAAATATCTATCAACCGCACATCAGCATAGTTTCTCTTCATCAACTTTCCATACCGTCAGCAGTTCACACCGTAGAAACTCTACAAGTATCCCCTAACACAGGGAACTATTTTAACTACTCCACCTTAGGCCAGTCAATCTATGGTTTCAAGGCACATTACGCCTGTACAAATGCATCCCATCTGCCACCATGGCGACATAAACGGTATCTGCCGAGTCCCTTCTTGTTTATTCCATTGTGTAATTTACCGGTTTCCTACCGTAAATACTGCCACTGCAGTCACACCACCAATGTACACCACTAGATTTTAATAGGGACTATATTATATCAGGGACAGACATGCGGTTGGGATCTGAATTCACTACTAATTGACCATGGCATCGTGGAAACTCACTAACACTTTCTCTCTGTGACGTTTGCTCCTAGTAATTGGCTAATTATTTCGGGCTAAGGAATATTTCCATTGCACCGAATTCCAATAATCAAACAAGTAATCACACAAATCTAAGAATTCCTTAAACGGTGCGCTATAACCAAATGCGCATCTCCAAAATTTATTACATTACACTGTAATGCAAACTGAATTGGACTCTGTTAAAATTATATAATAACTATTATTGAATAGTAGCATTTTCCATACCCTATTAAAACCAAAATGTCTTGAACGTTCAAGACTAGGGAAATGTATTATTTTTTCTCAGACATGCAAGAGATAAAACCGTACCTTTCCTATTTAAATTAATGAGTGTGTAAACATGCCATTCATTAAATACTTTCAAACAAACCGATTTCCAAATTTTCAAAACTGTTGCATTAATATGAGTAGCATAATGGCTTTGGATAATCGTACAAAAGATTTTATTAATATCCTTTAGCCGTTGCTTTGACGTTGTTTTAGGGACTACCGATTAAGGAAGCTCAAGGGACCAAATAGCTTATCTTAGTAATTATTATGAAGTGACTGTTTATTGTTTGCAAATAACGAGTAAGATACAAATAAAGGGTGCTCAGTGGAATTGGCAAGGGAGATCTAATACATGTGTACAAATTAAACGTGAGCTTCAAATCTGTTTTGTCTTCTTCGGCGAGAAAATGCTTCGAAGTCTGCCACGATGATGGGGTCTGAACTCTCAAAGAGAGTGATAAATTGTAATTTACGATTGTAATTGTTGATATATGTTGGTGTTAATAGTGGCATTGGGAATCGATTTTACACGGAAAATGCCAGTATGAACTAAAACGTCAGTAATGCGCATCTTGAAATATTAGATACAATACATATACCTTCCTTTTTAGGATGGTTGAAGCTAAGTGTGTTGCCTGAACTATCTCTTTTCTTGACAGAAAACTAATCGACGAAATCGCCTTTATTACATATTCTTTTTAGTCAACTATCCGTTCATTGTACATCAGACTCATTCATCAGCATGATAAAAAAAAATCCAAAGTTATCTTCAGAGACCTTCTAGAACTAAAAACCTTTGTTACATGTTTCAGATAAAGTGTTCATACGTTATTATCTTTCTTCCGTATATAATATACCGGTCAATACTTCGACAATACATGATGGAAAAATAATGTGTTCTGTTTCCAAATAATTACGTTCAGAACGGAAACGATCTTATTGAAACATTAGTAACTTCTACGGCGCTATCTAAATTGCTTTATCAATAGTTACCAGCAAATTAATTGACCTGCCTATGCTCTTTGAAAAATAAAATAGCAACCGCTTCCATGGCTTTCATATAAATCGAAGCTCAACGCAGACGTTAAACTGAATCATTGATAATTACATTATTAGTTTTAGGCACAGAACTGCAACTGCATAAATAATTAGCACTGTTGATTTAAACCTTATTACCTAATTCAAATATGACAAAATTCATACAATGGATTAGTACTTTATTGAACCAACCCCCCAATTGTATGTAACCCACAGTTTCATTGCATAATATTAATTTACTCTTTTCGATATTCGTTGCGGATTCCTTTAATATAGCAAAATATTGGCGATATTTATTAATTAATGCTTAAAAGGAAAGTTTTTTAAATTTAATTCAGATCAGTTTGTAAACAGTTGAGTGCTACATTGATTGATTTGTTACTTTTCAATTTTGGTGTTTTGTTGTTGTTTTTTTCTTTCTGGAAAGGTTGTTGAAGAAAAACAAACTTCTTGTGATTTTCTTCAGTGCAAACAGGCACAGAAAATTAGATATTTACAAAGTCTTGCACGCTAGCACTATCATTGATTTTTCTAATACATGTTATGCCTTCATGTGTGTAAAGTCTTCCAATGTCAAAACAGTAGCCTGTACCGGACCTTGCTTAGTCCATTGCGGCGAGAGACCGGCCGATTAAGTTTCCGAAAGGGGGGTAGGGAGCAGAGAAAAAAAATTGCGGCCCTCAAATTACTTAAATAAAATATGTCCCAACTATAAATAAAATGCAAGCCCCCCCCCCCTCCCAACACAGACACACCCCTCCGAGAAAATTAAAATGGTAGGTCCCATGTGTGACAAGCTGTCAGTTGGTTGAAAGTGACTAGTTGCGTCGGCAGATTTGGGAAAGGTTTGAGATAAATTAGATATAATTTGATTTCCTTTTTAAAGAACACATCCTAGCAGTAAACTCACAGAATATGAGTGTGCATAACAAATCAAAGATATCATATCTTGTTATAGAGAGAGGCAGTGGGTTCCCAGAGTCGGTTGCACAAATTTGACAGCCTTATAAATTGTTTCATCGTTTAATTCCATAATCTGATTTCATTTTCATTGTTTAATATGCAGTTTAACATCACTGTTCTATATGATGCTATTTCAACAATTCCAGAACTTTATTGCAAGAGAGAATCGGCAGACCAAAATATCTGCAATAAATCAGGTCTGACTTCTTGAAGTCACTACTATTTCCATCATGGTGACTTTCGCAGTCGGCCATATTTTTAAAAAGGCACAATGGATTTGAATATAGTGCTGGATTATATTTCCTTTCACACAGAACATTAAACCAATGCAAAGAATAAAATAACAGTTTATCTTATAGCAAAATACTAATAAAAACAACGTCTAAAATACATAAAAAGTTCAGAATTAAAAACCAAATATAGAGAAATATATTTATCCAGAAAAGCACCTATCAAAAAGGTGAAATATGTGAATAATTTCAACCTTTTGCTAGAAATAACTGTCAGTTACGAATCGCAAAGCGAAAGATTTTCACATACGAGATGAAATATATCAGTTATTTACTCGTAGCAAGCAAATTTTCTTTTCATTTTATTCTCAAACGTATTGGATAGCACCATGTAGGCTTACCGTATAAACAGATTGTAGTAACAGATTTCTTACTGAATCCCGCGCGATGTCAGTGGCTTATCATTTATGTTCTGCCGTGTTTTGTGGTCATTCGCAATGAAAATATAAACATTAATATAATTCTCCTCCCCAATTCAAAGTATAATTGTACACGAAGAAGAAATAAGTAATTTGCACCTTGTCGGGTTTGTACTCGAGTCGTCATTATCGGGAGGCGGCTATATTTACCGCAGACTACGTAAGCGTAAAGAAAGGCTTCAGGTTTCATGATTATAATGTTATCCGTTTCGATTGACGGCCAGTAAAAAAATATGATATATTTTCACTCCAGTAAAATGTCAAGATTGTTTATCTCCTAAAATCCGGTAATTCACTGCCTAGCATAAAGCAAACAATGTTACCAGGGCCAAAATGATAATGATACTTCATGTTTAACTATCAGGGCTCATGAACTATTATATCAATGTTTTACAAGTCTCACAAGCAAGTACAGTCATAAACGGTCGCCTAACAAATGTTTTCTGCATCTTTGTGTTCTAGCTATAAAAAGCAAGTTAATCAACGGTCTCCTGTATCGCATGTGCCACACGGTGAAATATATATCCTATCAGAACCATGATTAGTGTGTTTATAGTTTTCTTATGCCTAACTAATTTAATCTTTTCATTTAGAATTTAAAAAGTAACTGTAATAGAAAGAAAAAAAATGCCTCATTGAATTTTTCATTAACAAGACCTTGTCACACAAAAAACTGACTTCAGTAAAATTGAATATAGGAAGGTATTACTTATATTCTCTAGCGAGTTAGAAAATAATAATCTTTATCACATAGTCGGTACACTTCGCCTACAGTGTGTGCAGTTTCATATTTTTGATATTATACGTGTGAACATATCACTTTATGTGATTCTGATTGGTCCAAATAATCCCATGAAGTTATTGTGCACGATCCTCTTTACTGATTGGCTGGGATTGTGGGAAAACGTTTTTAATCCCGTCTTCTGGAATGGTTTGCTTTGAATGAACATTTTTTGGCGGCCATTTTTTAACTCGACTCACAAAAGGAAATTGAGGAAAAATTATCTCGGCTGTGTGAATATGGATATATTACCCACACAGGGTTTTTTTTTATGTCATGTTTAACAATATCATCATAAGAAAAATGGCGTAAAACTACAAGACAAGAACAACAATAAGGAGTAAAACAAAGGGATAGCGGGGGGGGGGGGGCGGGGGGGCGGGGGGCGTATATCTGTAACATAGATATAGAATCCACCGTATATACAAGCGTGGCTTAAATGTTAACTTAAAGTAAATAAACTCACCTCTGTTCACAGAATAATCTGGACATGAATGGGCCTCCTAACTGACAGAACTTTCTCCAACCACAGAATCTTTACGTAGCATATATGGGATGTAAATCCGACACGAAAAGAAATTTGTTGACGTCTTCTGTACAGTCTATTGTTCCAAATCAAACACTGCAAATATCCGGTCACAAATGCATTGCAGTAAATGTGGGAATATTTGCATCCGGTAATCCTATTTCACATAAAAATCGCAACAATGTAACGTTTAGTTCTGAAAGTGACATTTTAGGGTAAATGTGTACTCTACTGTCGGCCTACTGTACTGTGTACCGTATCAAACAATGTGGCAGCATCACATCGCATTGATCATTCTGTTTTGAAAAATGATTTTGTCGTTATAAAATGTTCTGTTTATTCGGATGGAAACTTTTTCTTTGATTTATAGTTTGTAAAACAGCACAAACTACTTTTACCAGTTCAGCTTTGTTTGGGACTATATTTTATGCACAACAAATGAAAGGTGCACCGTCTGTCAGAATGAACGAAATTATTCGTTCTTCTTTCTATCTAAATAATTTCTACTGAAATAAAAACTGTGATAAAAAGAATCTCAAATGGGTAACGATTTAATGTTAAATTTATGAAACTCGTTGAATAATGTCCAGCTTTTGCTCGCCAAGGCGCGCAAAAGCTGGACATTATTCAACTTGTTTCATAAATTCAATATTAAATCATTACCCATTTGAGATCCTCTATATCTAGAAAACCATCATTAAGTTTGTTATTCTGGTTTGAATCTTGTACTGAGAGATATATTGCCATGGTCAGATCGATGAGACGTTGACATCAGAACAGTGATGTAATTAAAAGTTCTTGACATATTCGAAAAAAGAAATTTGTAAGCATGACTGTTCTATTTTTCCCTGTTGATTTTCAGGTACCGTCCTTTCACTCTCTGGTATAATTAAATTCGGAATGTGATGGAGAGGCTGCTTCCAGATCGATATTTTTGATATGCAACAACCGACTAAATCATATGCGAGATGTTGTCTTTACTTTAGTCTATTTCGGAAAGAGAATAAAGTATGCACGAAAAGAAAGCGTGATCCGTATAAAATCCAATACCTGTTGGATATCTGACTGAATGGATTAATTGTATCAGAAGGAAACGTGTATTATTTTATATCAATAATTTTACTTCAAAGGAAATATGGAGACTGAAACAATTTAAGACACTCTAGCCGCAAATAGTTAAAGCATTTAGATTTTCTAAGGCGTTGTCTAATGAAAACGAAATCTGTTTCTCAACAAAACGCAATATTTTTAAATGATAAATTGATTTATTAAAATATTAATATGATTGTAAAAATTAAATTAATAAATGAAACCTATATTTTCTTGAAAACAAAAGTTCAGCGTTTGCATGGCTTTCTTTCGCCTAGTCGAGGTTTCTGAAAACAACTTTATTCAGTAATAAATAATTCTACCATACCACACCCTAGAAATAAAATTAATATGTGTTTTGCATCGTGGTTCGTTGTCTTAGTTTTGTATATACCTATCAATCCATCTATTAAAATTCCGATTCTGTTTTTTCAAAGTCAAATTAATCACACTCTGTCAGCAGTGTTTAGCTCGAAGCAAGCACCGGTATTACAAATTTTTAATTTACCATTTTCTATGGTCCTGTGCGGTACGGACAATGTAGTAATTCTGTACTTATGTTACCCTTATATATTGGTATATGTGCAATATGAAACTTACGGTGACCGATGGCAGTGGACAGAAGCTAAAACATGTACATGTACACATTTTTCATTTTTTCTAAAATGTTATCGTAGCACTGAGCATATTTTAGCAAAATGTGCACAGTCATTTTATAAGCCCAACCTAAACAGTTAACCACTTGAGTCCTCCATTTCTGAAGACACTTTTTATTAATCCTATTTTAAATGTCTATATTTCTTGCATACTCTTATTAATGCATACTCTTATTAATGCTTACTCTTATTAATGCACACACTTATTAATGCATACACTTATTAATGCATACTCTTATTAATGTATACTCTTATTAATGCATACACTTATTAATGCATACTCTTATTAATGCACACGTTTATTAGTGCGAACTCTTATTAATTCATATTCTAATTAATAATCTAAACTCTGCCTGTATTTGTTCCCGAAGACGCAGAGTTGGGGAAAATGATGCAAAATATTAACTGTCCTGCAAAAGTACTATAATTTGGTTGTGTGCCTTCTACTTACATTATTTTAAGAATAATTTGATCATTGTCATGCACTGAGCAATGAGGTCATCTGACTTACTCAACTTCTCTGAGATTATGTACTTTACTCGGTATTAATAGACCACATAATGGACTTCAGTATCTCAGATGGGTTGGTGGGACTCATAGGAAACACTAAGCTCCTTATGCATTATTAAAAACACATATATTTCCAATACCATTATTAATATAAGAGGAAGAAAGATAGCTTTATAAATAAAAGAACTGTCTCCGAGAAGTTTTAAATGCACCGACCAGAAATTGAGTAAATTTGTTAAAAAGATTATTATCTGGCACTGTAGTAAACTCTTTGCGTGTTTATTGAATATACGGCCGAAATATAGGTTTTAATTTAAGTCACTGAAAACTCCTGCCATCAAACAGGCTCGCAGATTTCGTTCTTCTCATCACGTGATTTATTAGCATCACGCCAAGTCTAGAAAATGAAAACAAGAATCAATTTCCAAGACAGAGAAGATTGCCTAATGTTTTTTTTCGGGGTGGTGGTGGTGCTGTCTAGGTACTTATTTACTCTGCTTAGTACAAATATGTTTCCGCTGATTCAGAGCAAATATTTTATCGTACCGAATGTACTGTCGAAATCTCTCCATCGAATGGATGTGTCTACAAAGTCAGTTTCTCATTATGCTGGTGCTTAAAATCAATGTCAAAAGAATGCTCATGGAATTATGCCCAGTTGACAAAATAATGATATAGATCACATTGTATATCAATCATTTCATTGAGAATGGCTTATTCATCCAGAGCTATGCTATTACATATGCCCATTCTCACATCGGTGTAATAATGCATTTATCATTTACATGTGTGAAGAAGTTATTACTTAAGTATTTGTATAAAAGGAATCCAAATATATCAGATATAAAACTCTGTCATTCAGATCGGTGACGGTTATATGAATTAAAATCTGGAAGTGCTATACAAGCCTAACATTAATCTAAACAAGGCAGGTTTTAACTGGTGCGAGAAGTGTTTTACAAAGTCAGATACAGATTTAAACAGGGCAGGTTATACCCGGTCTGAGAAGTGTAGTAAAAAGTCTAATACAAATATAAATAGGGCAGGTTGTACCCAGTGCGAAGAGAGTTGTACAAAGTCAGAAACAAATGAAACAATATCTGGTTGTACCCGGTGTGAGAACTGTTGTCCAAAGACAGATAAAAAGTATAATAGGTCAGGTTGTACCCGGTGTGAGGACTGTTGTACAAAGTTCGAAACAAATATAGAACGGGGCATTCTGTAGCCGGTGTATGTAAAGTAAAGCTCTTGCTTTCCAAAACAGGATATCATTTGTAGTTGTAATTGCACGGAATTTGTTAAATTTTGTTCTGTTCATCCATTAATAACGTCATTGACAAGTTGCCTTTATACATTCTGTATGTGATCAATTATTTGCACGAAGTGGTAATGTTGCAAAAAAATGTTTAGTGTTATATCAGCAACATTTAATGATGAACAATTTAGTCATGATTAAATATCATTGATAATTAAAGAAGATGTAGAGTTTCGATCCATATGAAGAATAGTCTGTGCTACACTAACTAGCAACTCACTTGATACGACGTAAGATTTCGAACAGAGAAGTTATAAAAGAAACAGTGAAGATCATGAAGTACTTCTTAATGTCATATCAAAAACAAAAACTTTAAGGATGTGTGTTCGACCTAATTGAGGCATACATTAACAAAGGTACAAGTTAACTGGTCAAAAAATGACCATCTAATAATAAAATGAAATGCTGCAATATCATATTAAACTTTTGGGTTTCCAAGATTTTTGACAACAAAGTTACCGTGTGCTTAAAAACCACGTTTAACCGTATAGTTTTGAACACCGATTTCGAACAAATAAGGTATAAAAGTTGCTTTCCGTCAGTTCACATACTTTAATTTAAAATTGAAGTTTATAATTTTAAAGTGGTTTTGAAACAAACGTATTAGGTGCACAATTCCTTGAAAATACAACGTTCTTGCAGAAAGGTTACCAGCAATGAGAAGACCCAAGAATAAACATTTTTAATTATACTGTAGTTCAGGCATAAGCAACGTTTTAGAACTGCCGCGCCAGGCCCGCTCAATTGAAGAGGGCTGCGTGCCAGTTATATTCGTTCTTTTAATTTCGTTATTGTGTTTTGTACGTACAATACAAAACAGCAGCTCGTACCACGTGCCTGTCCGAAGAGTCTGGCGTGCCACTGTTGGCATGTGTGCTATAGGTTTCCGACACCAACTATAGTATAGTTGTTTTGATAGAAGACAATTTTGCTAACAGAACCAAATATGTGTCCTACATACAAGAAAGGACACGCATAACTTGGCGTATGTACCGAATTTTCAAACTTGCAAGATAAAAACTTAGGACTATGTAAATTGGCACATGCTACAAATTTTTCAAAGACCTGATGTCACTCGCAAAATTTAGATTTGTAATTGGTATATCAATCAATACTTAAAATTATTTCATAAGCGGTTATAAATCAAACATAATCAATCTAATCTATTTAGGTTACTGTTACGACTCTATAGTCATCAAGCAGGTAACAGAAAGAAGCAAAACCAACAAGTTTTATAAATAATGTAAGTTTGAATGTTATAAATGAAAATGTGAGAGAAACTTACAGTATTATGAAGCGAATCCAAATTAATCCTGATAAAGTTCCATGAAAGTCCAAACCAATAAAAAGTTCCGTATCAATTTCAAAACCGGATATGTACTGGTCCATCAAGAATCGTGATGTTGTCAAGATGGCGTTGTCCAGAACTCCTTTGAATAATTTACAATAGTTCTAGAATAATACGTTTGTCCAAAATAATGAGCACCTTCCGTTTCCACTGAACAGTTCAAACAAATGTTTTAACACTCTCGAATGATATCTAAATACAGCATGAAACACGTATGCCACCTTGGAACAAGAACACTAGAAATGATGATGACTCCAAAACAGAAATGAATCTGATTGCTCAGTTCTCTCATTATATACACCTTGTATTGCAACTATATTGCACAACATACCCCTAGTGACAGATCGTACTAGTCTATTTAAAATATGGCCTATTCACGTGACCTAGCCCAGCCGATGGGAAGTTACTGAATTCTTCTAGAGCCATCCAAACCCAATCAGCAAATGAGAAGTTAACCCAAAGTCGTCATTAAGTCATATTAAGATTATTATTAGTAATTGTCAACACATATGTAATCATCTATTTAAAGATCCTATGTAATTTTACGCTCTTAATATTTCTAAAACAGACCTTCGTCACGTAGGCAAAAATCTAACTGAAGATAATTTGTACAATTTACAGCCATGAAATAAAACTTAACAAAATCAGATAAAATCATGTACCAGGAGTTACAAAAATATAGATATACATAACAGTTACACATCATTTTAAAAATAATATTTTGCAGCATATTGCTTGCGATGCGTGAGATATGTGCGCTAAGGGGTACTATGACAAATGGTTTGGTTCTGTCTAATCCGGTATTTGGTCTCCTTTCGTGTCAGTGTTTCGGATGATGTCCACATAGTCTGAACGCATGTTGACATGTGTTTAACCCAAAACACTCGACCGTTCTAAAGAATTACTGAGTTTAAATTATATATGTTCTTCATAGCCTTTTATGTTTCAATTCGTGTGTCTACTGAACGTCAGCCGCCATTGTTTTTGCCAACAGACTTAATTGTTTCACTTCTTCATGTTAGAAAAATAAATCTACCTTCTTTTCCTCATGTGGCAAAATCTTTTTTAATTTATTGTTCATTTTTTGAAACAAAATTAAATTTTATGGCACTAAAAAATCTATTACAGCTTTATCTGACATATAGTTTCCATGTCTATTTGATATTTAGAGAACCGTTGTGTAATAAATTGGAGCAAATTGGCTGGCAAAACAACAGTCTGTAATGGAAGTTACAGAGCATTCTCAGACAGAGAAACCCCACTAAACCAACAAAATGAAGAATTATATTCCTCGTATAAACGAATTTACTAATTAAAGTGTACAACAATTCATCATAGTCAATGAGTAATCGAAATGACTGAATCTTCCTTGTGCTGCTTTTTACCGCTCCGCTAATGTATCGCCGATAAAACTCAACAGTAAGAGCACCATAACGTCCTAAAGTCCTGAAATATTAGATTATTATACATAATTTAAAAGCAGTGAAGGCACCATTATGCTGACATTTTCCCACTAATGACTCCCTTAAAACAATTAAAGGAAAAGCTGCTTCTTGCTGCATATAAGACCTGGAGAGAGTGAGAGAGTTACCGTTTTACCTATATAAATACATGTATACACACTTAAGCTATTCGATAAGAAAATTGATGTGAGAAAAGAAAAATCTATTTAAAATGACCCAGACTTGTTCCGATGATATTTGATGATGCCTCATTTGACTTGTTGTAGTATTCATAATGATGCTGTTCATAAATCTTGACGCACATCATAGGTACACACAACAAGGTCATGTTTTTCTTGTTATAGTTATTTTTACACGTTTAACTGGCCTCAAACTCTCAGATTTTCTGGTTGAGCTGTTTTTAAACGTAAAAGGACTAAAACAATATTGAAGACATGTTTTAATAGCGAACTACATAAAACTATAAATTATTTAAGCCATGACTTTGATACCACTATTAATACCACTTATTGTCAACTGGATTTCAAAATAAATTCGATGAAAGAAAATGGAATCATAATCAAGGGTTGTTTTTTTTAGGCATATCTATTTCCGGTGGATATGAATAATTGAACGAGAACATACAATTGGGAGAAAACTACCACCCATAATGTATAAAATGTTACGACGCAATGGTCTTAAACTAAGTAACAGAAAAGAATGAAATCCAACCAAACATGTAAAATTCAACAAATTATTTATTTCCCTAGAATACAAAATGAAAAAACAAGGAATTTACAGTATTGTGAATAAAATCCCAAATAATCCTAAAAGCTCAGACGTTGATAATTATAGTATTCCGAATGAATCCCAGTGGTGTTCCAAATCAATTCCAGTACTGAATATGCTCATGTGCCAGTAGTCTCGAATATGCTAATGTGCCAACAGTCTTGTTGTATCACAATGATATAATCCAAAATGTCCTTCAATGGATTTACAATAATTCCAACATAGTGGTTTAGTCCTAAATAGATTAGCACTTTGTAACTTCCATTGAATAATTTAAATAAAAAAGGTCCTGAATACGACTGATTCCACTTTCGATGATAAGGTAGGTATGAGTAATCCCAATATAATCAACCTTAATACATAATTCTGAGATATAATTTGAGAACCAATATGAGGGTCGCCAGTTCATTTCCAGAAAATGTTAAGTTATAAACACTCTTATATAGATCTCCAGCACTTTGTCACCTTAATGAAACTGTCCATCATACTGTAAACAAAATTTGTTTCTAGAGAATTTTAAGGTCATTTAAAACTGTGTGCAGAAATCAAACTTAGTAAACATGTTTATCCAACGTTACAATATACATGTAAGCCCAACTCCTATCTTCAGTTATGGATAAATGTCAATCACACAATGTAAATTAAATATATAAGCATATAATCATGAATAAAAGCCAACACACAATACAAATTTAATCTATATGACAAAAACAAATATATTTTAATTAGGTGGTATTGGACCACATCATGTAGTATAAACCAAACATTGTATGATTAGGTATTGGACCACATCACATAGTATAAACTAAACATTTCATAATTAGGTACTGGACCGCACAATGTAGTTTAAACAAAACATCTTATAATTAGGTATTGGACCACCTCTAGCAGTATAAACTAAATGTCTTATAATTAGGTACTGGAATACATCATGTAGGTTAACTCAAGAATCTCTTAATTTGGTATTGAACTACATCAAATGTTTACAAACTAAACGTTTTTTGGGATACTCATTTCAAAGCAACTTATCAACGTCATTCCCGAAATAATTATTGTAAGAAATGCATACACAAATAAACGTTGTTAAAATAAACGTTAAAATATTTCGGTTGCTGGGTCAATGATTGAAGGAATTTTACCAGTATGTTTTGAACGATTATTGTACAGATTAAAAATCAATACCTGAGACACCTTCCTGTGTGATGATATTGGTCCAGACAAACCAGGAAAATAAACAAATTAGGCGCCATAGCAGACATTGCTGAGGTGAAATTCTCATCTCATCTGCATTATCTAATCCACAAATGTCACGTTTTTAACGTATGTCTAATATAAAGATGTAATTCTAATAATAATTGAAGGGTATCAGCCTGAAAAAAAATTTACTTATATAAATTTAATCAGCATTATTTATTTTCCTAGTAATTCAGTAATTAAAACAGGTTCTGCTTCACTATACCATACAGCATGCATGCAGTCTCTTTGCATATTTCCTTCGAGTGCCATCTTTCCTGCCAGGGATGAAATTAATATTTCTCTGAAGACTTCAACGTGTACTTCGTGAAATTTAAATTGTAAGCTTAAAAATAGCCTCAGAACTTCAATTTGAAAGAAAAAACATACTCATATACTTTCAATATGACTGAAATTTAATGTATAAGCAGCTACACAAACTAGAATCTAAATAGTTTCATGATTCATTCATCATTTTTCAAAGAAATGTTATTTAAAATTCTTGAATTTAGGTCCTAGTAAAAAAAAACTTTTGATGGTTAGTTTTATTTGTAATGACTAAGTGGCGAGGAAGCTGTATTTACATTCAGTTCCTGAGCTCACAGCTATCGTATATGAGTTTCCATTTTAAGCATTTACTGTATTCCTTTGTTTGGTTTACTGATACGAACACATTTTCTTTCCGTTATGCATTGAATACGTGCTACTCCTATTTTATTTCCGTTATGCATTATGTACGTGCTACCCGACTTCGTTTCCGCTATGCATTGAGTACGTGATACTCCTGCTTTCTTTCCGTTATGCATTGAGTTCGTGATATTCCTACTTTATTTTCGTTGTGCCTTGAGTACGTGCTACTCCTACTTTCTTTACGTTATTCACTGAGTACGTGCTATCCTTCTGAGTGTTGTTCGTTGCTATTCTTAAAGAATAACACCGACCTTGCATTTATGTGCAGAATATAAAAAGAAGATATTCCACTTCCTAAATGTATGTCAAAAATATATTGCTTTTATAGTTTAGAACAATAATGCGTCTTTTTGTTTACAAATATATGATGCTATACGTTTCTAACTTACTCGAAATCGTTTGCATCATAATACTAGCTCAAAATCAGCAGCAGATGTTCTCTACCTCGACCGAAGGAGTGTTTGATCGACATTATGCACTGATCAATGATGTCATGTGACTTATTGAATATCGCTCACGCTCTAGAGTATTTTTATTCAGACCCTAGACGCGAACGTGATACTAGTTTCCTTTGACTTTATGTAGCTGCATGCTGACTTCGTTAACTTGAGCCTCAAAGGAAACGTACCAGATTCCAGGACTAACAGGTAATATTAAGGTGCTTACATACCTATAAGGTAGATCTTAACGTCATTTTAATAGGACGATAGGAAGCATGGGTTTTCAGAAAGGGCTGATAAGTTTTTAATACGGCCATAATCGAATTGAACTTTCAGTTATTTTTGCTGGAGCCTCTATCATCGCTCTTTTACTAAATATATCGATTTTATCTCCGACGTAAGTAAACTTCACGCGCTTGGTAAACTTAAGCAAGAACTGCAGCAAAAGCCACTTGTTCCATCAATAAACATAATGATGCTTTCTGTTATCTTATTTTAATAAAAGCTATCGGGAAATAATATCATTAATGCCTGTTCTTTTAGGGAATTATAATGATGAAAGTATATGAAATACCTAACTTTAACTTGCGTTGTACAATCTCACAGTACAGTCCACAATTGCCCATGCATGGGCAACTGTTGATGTTCTCCTTTTTTATTGTAAACGCATTGTACACTACACACAGATACACACATACACACAGACACATAGACACACACAAAAAGAAGCAGCTGCTGTTAAGTTCAATCTCTACCTAAGGCATATGCGATTTTAGCTACGCTAATCACGAAAATGTTTGATAATACCTACATGGAATGATGCTAGTCGTATAAATACCTGTGAGACTAAATAATAATTTTTTCTCGCTAAAAGAAGTTATGTTCTGGTTAGATGTTTTAACATTGTCACAGAGTACATGACTAACTACTTGCTGTTTAGAATATTTACGGTTCGCCATAAAGATGATGGCAAAGTCAACAATTTTGAACCAAGCAGAAGGTATAGCTTGACATGAGACATTTATTTTGATGCTCTTGATATTTAATTTTAATTTATTGAGAGATGTATAACGTTATTAAATTGAGGATCAAATAAGAAGGTTAGAAGAAGAAACTTATATGCAGGAACTGACGTGTACTTGAAGTTTATGCACAAATGCAAATTATATATCTTTAGTAAAGTTAGGTGTTTTTGTTAACGGCCTTTATATTGAATAATGTCAAGAACAGTTGGTAGCGACGCAAGACATACCACAAACAGGTAACTAAAATCGTGCACCATCTATAGTTCAAATACCAATTAAAGCTTTATTTAATCGAGTTATTGATCTATCATTGCCCGCACCCGCCTTGTTTGCAGCTCTGAATAGTGAGGTTTAAATGGTGGTACAAAATTTAGAGACAACAAGGCAAGTGGAGTAATTTAGCGCACAATTTAACTAGGCACTGTTTAATGTGATAACATGACGCAGTATTCTGTATGCATATTTTTGTGGTTATACACTGGTATTTCGAATGCATTGAAGACTTCTGTTTTGTGTTCATGTAAAGATTTAAAATTAAAGCAAATTGGAACAACTTGCGGATGTTTTCAAACAAGTAAATTAAACGATGCATGATTTTAGTCCTTGAGCTTATATTTTGTAAAGGTGGACGTCGAAATAATGGTTACATTCAAAGAAAATGCGGACAGTATGCGCTACCGCCCTTCAGCACGTGCATGCGTAATGTCATGCCACTCCTACCACACCATTCAATATAGAGACTTTAATCCTTGGAATATGATTGGGAAAGGTGTATTAATATGAATATAGAGTTAGAATTAGCATTTCCTGAGGAATGAAGTTGGGTTAGGGACACCGTTGCAGAGAACAGAGCAAAACGAAACTGATACCTGAGTATATGCAGCTGTATTGTAGAATTCGAGTTCATCAAACTTTCCGAAGAGGAGGCTTAGCTTTAATTCCAGTGAAAGTGTAACGATATCTTACTCAAAAAGCATATTGTGGTTTAAGGTGTATGCTTTATAAGATATATGCTTTATGCATGAAACAAACGGAACATTATTCTCCAAGTACTTTGCATTTTATATATTGGAAACTGAAATGTTGCTATTCATGAAGTAAAGTTTCACACCCATTATTTGCGACTATACAGTTATAAAAGTATCCCCGATGTTTATTTAATTTGTTTTACTTTTGTTCTTGTTAATAATGAGGTGTAATATCGTTTCATTGGCAATATCTCTCTTGTATTGATGGAATTGGCTTATTCTACGAAATGAATGTTAAATAAATATATTTATTCGGTATGCTTAAGAAATACTATTGAATATCACAGGTCTCTTTGCCATAAATATCCTCCCCCACGCAAGTGTAATAGACAAGATTATTACTCAAGTTTGTGAAAACAAATCCTACACAATCCTCTCATTAGTTCTATAGAAAGAAACCAATTGGAGACATGTCTCCTACAATTGTCGTTTTGCAACAGATTAGTTGCTAGTTTGAACATATTAACCACCACATAAACGCTCAAACCACGCGCTCGTCTATACACTATTTATCTAACCATTTTTAAAGGTAACATTATTTTAGGCAAACTTTGTCAATTAAGCCAGTTTCTAAAATAGATACAAACTATGTAGTTTTTATAACATAGACACTATTTGTTTTAAACAAACAAGTTACCTTTTACAGATTTTGTATGTATACTGTACATTTTGACACCTGCAATAGGGACATAACTCTAGAGAGGGAATTAACCTATATGAGATTAAGAACCAGTATGTAATATATATATATATATATATATATATATATATATATATATATATATATATATATATATATATATATATATATCTTCCTACACGTAAACATATACTACAACATACGGGCAGCCATTTCTTTGATAACAAGAGATAATTTGGATAGTCTGAAAATGTATAAGTAGAAGGTATGAACTTGATGGCATAGACAGAATGGATAGCATAAATAGTTTTATGTACCATTTAGTGTAACAACATGCCTAAACATGCGATGTTTTGCAATATTATATTTTGCATAAAAGTTGTCACTTGACTTACTAGATACACATGAAACAGAAAACCCGTATATATAGACTGACTGGCGAAAAATAATTCCAAAAAGTACATGTCGTTGTCCTATAATTAATGGCCAATGCTCAGAATACTTAAACTAACTACTGCTACTACCCTCGTCTTGTTACGAGACTTGCAACGGGAACATGAGACAAAAAAAAAACTCGATGATCGATCTCTCTCTCTCTCTCTCTCTCTCTCTCTCTGCCACACAAATCTCTGTGTAATTTTTACTATGGGAAGGGCATTAACTCAGCTATAGTACATGTGGCCCAACCATCCTTGCTTCATGAAATGCAAATAAAGCATTAGTAAACTAACTCAACTGACAATCTTTGAAATCAAAAGGAGATTTCGCCACAAAATTTTAGATCATGCTGGCTGCATCATTTTAGGGATTCGTTTTCGATTTGATGGGGGATATTTTGAAAAGGGTGTTGGTTATAATTGGAGCCTCACTTCTGTGGGATATTATTTTATGCATTTTTGTGGTACCACCATGTCGGCCTATTCTGCGCGTCGTGTGATTCTGCGCAACGATACGTCATTTATGTAAATATCGGATCACGTGGTTTTATTTGGTCGAAATTCCAATTTGTATCATGAAGGAACGTGATATTCATAAAGTGTGCAAAAATATCCAACATTTCTATTCTAAATGCAAATCAATATGTAATTTCTAAATGTCAACATGAATACCCATTCCATGACCTTCTTGAATTTGTAACCCAGAAAAACCTATTTAATATTTGTCCATTAGAACTGCATAAATAAATACATTATTTAAAAGATAGAAATGTTTACCTTAGGACAATACTGCATCTTAATCCAAGTTTCTAATCTTTCAAAGCCGTGCACAGGACGGGCCGACATATTGCGAATCATAAAAACACAGGGGTGGTATCCCGTGTGTCCAAAATTAGTATTATTTTGAACAAAATGATCTGGTGACAATTGCCGCTTTCAAATGTTAAGCATTGCAGTGTTTTATTTTCTTCAATCGGTCCAATTTGGTTTGCTTTTTGTGTCAATATTAATGACGGAAACATTACATGCTCAGAGAAGCGGTGTATATAATTTGTGCCTGAATATTGTTTGTTACGTAAATCAGAACTTTATTTGTTAGCATTGCTATTGTTAGCTGAATGTTCTATCGTTTTTGGTTTGCGTATAATTCCATGTGAATATTAAAGGCAGTGTCAGATATTCGAATTTTATTTAGGTAGACCGCGCATTGCAGTTAATTGTCTTCAATATTTTCGAATTTACAGATTGCTATTTCCACACAAGAGCAAAAAAAAAAAATAAATAAATAAATACACATACATGTATATAAGTATGGAAATGAACTCGTTATTTTGTTTATAAAAATATTCAAAAAGGAAGTACTTTTGTACATACCAAATAAATATGTACACCTCGTCATATTAGTATCATAATCAAACGAGAATCGTTGGGCATTTAATATTTCTCTTTTCTTGTCGTTCTCTTAATATGAATAATCTTGCTACATAAACATAGCATCACTCTTCCTTGCGAAATAAAATACTTTAGGTCTTCATATCCGTAGATGACAAGATTGAGATAAAATCTATTTTATAGGAATACCGTGGCATAACTTGAATTACAAAATTTCCAAGACTTTAGGTCACTTCAAACTTATTAGGTCTGTACCTAGCTTGTCAATTAGTGTTTAGGATTACTTCGCAGTCAAGTACACATTTCTCATTTAAATTCACTTAAAGATATGTGCTATAAAATAATGCAAACACAATAGAATTTATATAAAATTATTAGGCGACAGTGAATTTAAAAGCAATTTTTGAACTCATCAACCAGCGACGGCTTCGCAAAAGTAAAGCTGTACAATGATAATTAGCATAATTATGCGATTGGTTGTGCGAAAAATTTGTGAACGTATGCGGTATTGCCAATACGATAGTTGTGATTACTATAAATTCCAATACAACGACAACTTATAAACTGGCGGTTTCACAGAATGCCAGATGAAGAAGAATACAGGCAATTATTTCTTCTCAAATAATTATGTCATAAACGAAAGTTTACATCAAAGAGATTTGCATGATTAGCCCATCTTATTTCTCTCATAAATTATCAATTTGTGGGCAGACAGTACTTAACTATCTACCTGCCTGAATTCATGCATACATACATACATACATACATACATACATACATACATACATACAAGCAGGGAAACTCAGTGAGCTAACCGGTGAAACGGGAAGATAGCAATGGCGCATCCTTGGACTCTGTGAGATGCGCTGGAAGAATTTCAGAGAAATCAACGGATGAGGGACACATGATTGTCTTCAGTGGACATGAGGATAAGCATGAGCATGGAGTCGGAATTATCGTAGATAAGAACATTGTAAGTGCAGTCATTAGTTATCGACACTGTCTAACAGGATGATTACAATCCTCTTGAGGGCATCTCCATTCAACATCTCCATCATAGAGGTTTAAGCCACAACATCTAACTATGTTCAAGAAGAAGTGGATGCGTTCTACGACCAGATTCAAGCTATCATTGATCAGACACCCAAGAAAGATATTCTAGTTATTCAAGGAGACTAGAACGCCAAGGTAGAAGAAGAAGCACATGGAAAACTGACGAGAATTTTGTGTTCCATTCTGTAATGAACAGATTAATGAGAGAGGACATAAGCTCCTGCATTTTGCCACCTACAATAACCTAGTGCTAACGAACACCCTTGGTCCCTACAAACCATCTAGTAGATGGATTTCGTACAGTCCAGATGGAAAACACCACATCCAGATTGACTACAGCTTGGTGAGGAAGCGCTTCCGGTCTAGCCTCAATATTGCCAGAACACGCAGCTTTCCAGGAGCTTACATGGGAAGCGACCATGACTTGCTAATGATGACTATCAAACGTTGCATAAGGAAAACCATGAAAACAATACAGGTTAGGATAAGGTTTGAAAAACGTAAAGATCCATTCGTCGCACAAGCATCTGGGGCATCACTAGGGGGAAAATATTTACCACTCACAATTCTAGGAGCTGAAGAATTAAACTTAGATTCCTTGATCACCAACTTCAACACGGCAGCAATAGGCAAAGCCAGAGAGATCATAGGCAAACATCGTAGGATACAGACGCCATGGGTCAAAGCAGATATCCTAGAACTCTATGATATGAGGAGAAAACTGAAGAGGAAGCGGGGAGACCTTGATGGTGCAGAAAAAAACAAGGAGATTAACAATGGGATTAAGAAGGGTTTAAAGAGAGTGAAGGAAAGCTGCTTATAGGACCACTGTAATGATATCGAGAAGGGTTTGTACCATAATAACAGTAAGAAGGCATAACAGTTGGTAAAAAACCTGGGAACAGGAAACAGGCGAGATCTACCACGATCCAGGACAAGACTGGCAGGAGTCTCACAGAAGACCAAGAGATTCTTAACAGATGGACTGAATACTGTACTGAGCTTTACAACCAGGAAACGTCTGAAGACAAAGCTGTACTAAACTTCCCACTTACCACAACAAAGGGTGACAACCCGATCGTCATGGAAGAAGTTGCGGCTGCAATAAAGGCACTAAAGAAATGGCAGTCAGCTGGGGTAGACAATATACCAGCAGAACGTGTTCAAGCAGGAGGAATATTCGTGATAGATTTCTTCACAACAATCTGCAACAAAATCTGGCAAACAGGAGAATGGCCCACTCATTGGACTCAATCTCTGATCATCACTCTCCCTAATAATGGAAATCTGCAGAGGTGCCAGAACTAGGGAACAATCAGCATCATCTGTCTCCCAAGCAAGGTTATGCTGAAAATCATCCTAAACAGACTGAAACCCCAAGCAGAGCACATCATTGCCGAAGACCAGGTTGGTTTCAGAGCAGGACGTAGAACTATAGAACAGACTTTCAACATTAGTTTCCTATGGGGAAAGTATCTGCAGCATCAGCAGGACCTCTATCATGTCTTCGTTGACTTCAAGAAGGCTTTCTACAAGGTATGGCATGCAGCCTTTTGGGCCACCATGCGAATATATAACATAAACGCAAAACATATCAGCACCATAGAAAACCTGTATGACAAAGCGACCAGTGCATTTCTCGTCAATGGCAATATAGGAGGTTGGCTCAGAATTATGTTTGCAGTTAGACAGGGGTGCTTCTTGTCATTCAATCTTTTCAATATCTACCTGGAAAGAATTATGTCCAGTGCATTGGAATACCACGATGTTAGTGTCAGTGTTGGATGCAAAACAAGCAAGAACCTGCTCTTCGCTGATGATATCGATGGCTTAGCAGGAGATGAACAAGAACTGGAAACCATGGTGAACCGTCTCAACTAAGCATCACTATAGTACGGAATGGATATCATTGCTGAAAGTCAAAGTTAATGACAAACAACCCGAATGACATCCAAAAGGAAATGATAGTGAATGGACAGAAGCAGGGCACAGTAACAAGCTTCATGTGTTATCGCCACTGATGAAGGTTCCAAACCTAAGGTTCTTTCCAGGATTGCTCAGACAACAGCTTCGCTGACTAGCCTGAAGCCTATTTGGAAGGACAGCAACATCACGCATGTGTCTAAAATCTAGCTTATGCGCTCTCTTGTCATGTCCATATTCCTGTACGCATGTGAGACATGGACCCTGACAGCGGAGCTAGAGAGAAGAATCCATGCCTTAGAGAAGTAATGTTGTCAAAGGATCCTGAACATCTCATACTTGGACCAGGTTTCTAATTAGGAGTTACGCATTAGAATCCGAAGTGCAATTAGATCATATGAATATCTGCTCACCACTGTGAATAAAAAGCAAACTAAGATGTTTATGAAAACGTCTAAAGTTCATCTGAACAGTCAAAGACAATCCTACATGGCACAGTGAGAAGAAAGATAAAACGAGCCACATACATACATACATACATACATACATACATACATACATACATACATACATACATACATACATACATGAACAGTTCGTTAGCTAGAGATGTGTTCATTAGGATGTGTATTTCGTAAACTGTCTAATGGACGCTAGTTTTTGTATTAGGTATTCCTCAGCTGCAATTTTTATTTCAGAGACCTTTTAAACCAGCCTCCAATTCTGAACAATTTCTTGATATTTGTTTTCCTTCTGAATCACTGTTCTGAATATTCTCATCTATAAAATCGTTAGCTGTACACGTTTCAAGTTATTATAATAAATGGACAGCACTAATTAAACGTGCTCACAACCAGTCATTCAAACAAGGTTTCTAAGTGTGATACCAAGCTGCGTAACAAAATTATATCCCCTGATATGTTGAAACTGAAAAATATCCCAATCTGCCTTTGTTTGAATATTTGCTGTTGTTTATGTGAAGCTGTCATATTTATTTTTATTATATTTATTTCTAAATGTCAATGTCACATTAACGCAAGGGAATTTAAGTGGACTTTCTTAATTTTACATAAAAAGTCAAGACCAAAATCGCCTAGATTTTCTGTAGATACTGTTTCGTAACATAAATATTCATTTATAACTCTCTCTCTCTCTCTCTCTCTCTCTCTCCAGCAAATGCAGTGTGTGTACGTCTAATTATACACCATGTGTATTATTTAACTTTTTAATGGAATAAATATAAGGACAAATCCCACTGGAGTAAAAGATGTAGTGGTATAACTGCATAATGAATGCTGAATGCGTACGAGAAACTTCCCCGAAACATGCAAGCCAGACACATGGGCACAACACAGTTTTGTCTAGTTAGAATATGCTTCAATAATATTAAAAGGTCAAACAGAGAGGTCATTCTTGTCGAGCTATATATACTTGAAATTCAAACTGGCAGATTGGTATCTCTAATCGAAATGAATATTGGTGTCGGAAAAGAAGCATCCACAGAAATTAACTTGGACTGGTTCCAAAAAGGTTATACTGAGCTTTATATAGTTTGGTCTAGCATCCATATTGGGACCGGTCATATCATAGATTCTGTTACAGTTTATACGCAAAATTAACAATGAAATCATTTTCGTGTGGTCATTATGTTACTTCTTTACGCTTTTGGCATTGTTGGTTTCGCTTAATAATACAAATATTTCATGAATGAATATAAGGTTTAGTTATTACCTTTGTGAACCCGGTTTTCATTCTTCGTGATGGAAACATAAGTAACATTTTGATAGATAGAAAACTGGCATGAAGACATGTTGTCGAACGAATGAACACATTTAAGTAAAACTTAAACTAACTCGCATGCTTACTTAAAGTTGAAAAGAATTTTGAAGTCAGGACATGAAGTCGAGGAAATTGTATCACATTTTGCAGTAAGGACTTGAAAGTGAGGCAGTGGTACCATTTTTTAGATGCACCAGAAAAAGCACCATCCAAATTTTTGGCAATATACAACATAGAGTAGTATAAAGCATTTACTCAACATGTTTTCAAAGAACGTCATAATATGTTTCCCAAAACACAGAGAAAACAACGTAATACAATAATACACGAGAAAGACACAATCTGATAAACGCCAAAACGTTTAGGAGGCAAACAAGTGATTTAGATATAAATCAAAACACCTGCAAATTTCTGCTTAGATAAAATAGCAATGTTTGTGCGCTCTTTTCATGTCAGATAAAGTAAATGTGTACACAAGTGAGGAACAAAGAAATAAAGTATCAAAGCATTTATTTCCAAGGTGAAGAATTAATCTTATTTCCACAAACAGTCATCTATTTTAAGTAACTCTTCTGCTGTTACGGCGTTCTTCTAAATAATTGAATAGTTGAAAGTAACCGCCTATCAGGAAGTATTTGCTTACGCAAGAAATTAATCGGGAATGTGTATTATCCAAAACAGTTCTTTAATCAACGCGAGCTCTGCTTTACAGGTATACTTCCGCGGAGCTTTCTTAATGGAGCACTCTCGTCCCTGCCCTCAATGAAATCAATATTTCTCTGAGGACACAAAATGGTGCTAACTATGTAATCGAGATCATGTCGCTTTGTGTAATGAGCCATTGGTGAAAGTTACTGCAGCTCTCCAGACCATATGGTCTTAAATCTGTTCTGGCATAAAGGTTTAACTCATGGTCATAGCCCTTTCATTAAAGATCACGCCGTATGGCCTTAGTTATCATCAAAAGTTTAGAACATTTCAAGAGAAAAATACATTAGAAGGTCTTGATATTTTCGAGCTGTCTTAAATTATACCTTTTGCCTGATCACACATTTTTTGATAAATTTTTGACGTGTCTATAGGAGCCAGAAAGCTGTATGAACTTGTATTTTATTTGTTCCGTGTTAACAGCACAACGTACTACTTTCAATTTCTGGGATTTTTGCTGGAGATATATATCTCGATTCCGTTCAAACATTTAATTTATTAATTCGTGGTTTGGTCTAATGAATTAAAACATAATTTAGCAGTCATCATTGCTGTAGATAAGTGATATTCCTCTATATAAATTATACAGCGCTGCCACCCCGTATATACTATATATTTTCTGAAAATTTGTACATCAGTCTTCTAAGTTGCTGTTATTTTTATGTCAGTTTAATCCTATTTTACATTCTGCAGTTTATTAATATACAATTACATACAGCTCTCATTCGTCTGCAAAGATACTTAATGCAGGAATGCACACAGAAACAAAATTTCTACAAAGCATGTGTGTGTGTGTAAATACAAATCGAGTTTACAACTATAGGTCAATGCTTCAAATCATTTGAATCCTATAGCTATCTCAAGAACAGCATCGTTTGCTTTCGCTCATCAAATAGTGTCCGATAAGTTGCACTTTGGCAATAAAAAGCTTTCAGTTGATTATTTTCATGCTGTGATCATTGAGGTCACGTGACTTATTGAACATCTTTAATATCCTTTAGTAAGACGCCCACACGACCAAGCGTGTATTTGATTCAGACCTTGGCACTGAGTGCGTCACGGGCTTCCCTTGGCTTTGTAAAAGCCGTTTACTGGACTTTAGTATCTCGTTTACAAAGGGAGGAACGTATCTGATTCCAAGTAACACAGATTATGGTAAGTTGAATATAAAATCCTCTAAGGTGCACGATAATAAGCATAGAGTTTTGTTAAAAAGGTCTTAGAAGTTTTAACGCTAACAATCACAAGATTTAGTGATTTCTTGTAATGCTTTATTTGCGTGCGGCCTCTAACTTCGCTCAGGTTCCAATTAACCGGGTCAGTTTCGATTGTGAGAGATATGCATTGGATAGGCAAACCACTGCTTTTATTAATTTTACATTCATTTAGGTATAAAGTGCAACACTTTAGAGAAGATAACGGTAGACTTGGGTAGTACTTTATTTTAGTTCCGAAATGAAATCTGAATATTATTTCAATTCGTGTGATGCTTAAAATATTTTACTATTTAATGTATTCATACTACAACGCTCAAATGTACATCCTGTCACATTAACTGTGATATAAGTTTTAAGTTCATTTTCACATTGTAAATATTAATAATGTCATTACAAAATCTTTTTTTTCTGTTCTGTCCTATATATTGTTTCATGTTCTCTGTTCTGTGTTCTACGTATTGTATACTTTTCTGTGTTATATCTATTTCATACTGTTTTGTGTCGTATCTGTTGCTCACTGTTCTGTGTTCTATTTATTGGCTACTTTTCTGTGTCCAATCTGTTGTCTATTGTTCTGTATCCTATCTATGGTATACTGTTATGTGTTCTATCTATTGTTTACCGTTCTGTGTCCTATATGTTCTTTACTGTACTGTGTCCTATCTATATTTACATGCGTCCTATCTATTGTATATTGTTTTGTATTCTAATTTTTACTGTTCTGTATCTTCTCTATTGTTTACCGTTCTGTGCCCTATATATCGCTCATTGTTCTGTGATACTGTTTACTGTTATGTGTTCTATATATTGTTTACTGTCTTGTGTCCTTTCTATTGTTTGCTGTTCTGTGCCCTATCTTTTGTATACCGTTCTGTGTTCTATCTATTGTTTAATATTCTGTGTCCTATCTATTGATTACAATGCGCATATAAAATTATTTTAAAACTGGTTTACCTAGCCATTCCATCGTGATGAAAAAGAAGAGCATTTTACAAATTCAAAAGCTGATGTCAATTTCGTACAGTCCTTTACAGGGACAGAATTTTGTACGGTACTTTGCAGGGACAGCCGCCATAAAAATAATTTTCTCCGATTTTGAATTCCCAAATAATTGTAAACCAACTCAATTGTTAGGTTATTCTTGGATCTACCCTATGTAATGTTTGCAGAATTCTTTTCAAGGTATTGTTTAAATTTTGCTGTACGCTTCAATAGTTCACAAACAAATAATTAAAAGAATAAGATAATATGCGACTGATTGCTACCCAAGGTTAATCTGTCATGACGTGAGTGGAATTGCGGTGCTTGCACCAATTCAAATGGCAATGATAATATTAGTGTTCGATCTTTTATTAGCTGCTCCTTCCGTTAAAGTTCAAACCTACATTTCTTTTAGATGCATAAAGACTGTGACAACAGAGAATAAACATTTTAAACTTGTAATTTAAAATTGCCAACTGCAAATGCCCGAGCTTGAATTTAGCATTTTGACCATTTACAGTGAGACCTTGTATTAAGGGGAAATCCTATATTACTGTCAGACAACTAATTACAATTTGGGCAAAAGTTTGAAAATTCGTTCCATCACAATCAGCAGTGGCATAGCCTAGATTTTCAATACAGATAGGGTTCTATAACAGAAATAATGAGTATTCTCTCTCTCTCTCTCTCTCTCTCTCACACACACACACACACACACACACACACACACACACACACACACATATATATATATATATATATATATATA
>JAECUM010063398.1:0-10652 GCA_016617855.1 Megalonaias nervosa
AAATACACTGAAGTCCATGGCTTGACATGCATTCTTTTATCTTATTTGTCTGATAAGGTTTGACCAAAACAATCCTCCGTTTTGGTTGCTTCTCTTTCTCTTTGGACGACTGCGTCTTTTCAGGGGTAGAAGTCGATGTTTGGCGAAGCGCTTTATCGGATGACGTGACTGTCCTCTTCTTTTTCCTTTTCCTTTTTGTGCACTCCTTTGAGGGGACATTTTTAGGGGTTCAGGAGCACAAAAACACTGAGCCCCATCGTTTACCTCAGGTCTTTTTTATACTGGAATGCGTCGCCACTGATTGTCTTTACGTCGTATCATATTGATGATAGTCATCACACGACGTGAATGGGTTCGCAACGGACTAAATCGGGGAAGTTCTTGCTTGGAAAAATCCAGTAATCTCTGTAACATGCCCGATCTCTCTTGGACTTTGATTTTGGTGGTAGGTACTTTGTGAGCAGCATCCACTGCCGCTAAAGAGGAAGAGGGTGTCACCGCTGCAGGAGAAGTTCTTGGAGACGCGGGTTTCCAATTTTTCATCAAATTTGGAAGAACATGTGTCAAATTGGGTTTGGCAGGCATCACCAGCAACGGAGAAGTGGAAGAACCTGAGGCTACTGGAGACGCGGTCGTGGTTTCCGAATGTAAGGTTGTGTTCTGGCTGCAGTGCCTCTCTTGTGGGTAGAAGCTGTTTTCTGGTGGCTTTTCGTTTTCTTTTTCTGAGGCTGTGACCTGGTCTTGACACTGCTGCTCTTTTTCTTTTTCTTCTGGGTACGTCGGCAAGTGGCTTTTATCTTGGGGAGGACTTTGGGGGCATCGGGATCCCATTTTAAGAGGGAGCGAATGATGACACCTCCTATAGAACCGCCACCTCCAGGTTTCAAAATGATTTGCTTTTTGGTTTGAGTGTCGATGCTAGGATCGGCCAGTTGCGTCAAGGCTACTTTGTGTCTGTCAAAAAAGCGTTTGGTTTGATGTGGAATGTGAATGATGCCTTGCAGTAATTGACGTGCTGTCACCGTAAACCATCGTAAGACTTCTTTGAGACTGGCTTCTAAGACACGATCACCTATTTTGTGGATTTTTTTTCGCGACTGATGCCATACAAGGCACGAATCAATTTGACGGGAAGATGAGACTGAAGGGACGTCATGTTGACGATGTGTGAGACAGACCCAAAGTTTTTATAGACTTTTTTTGGTTGCTATTGTTGTTAAGTCGACGACGGGGACGTGTAAACGACAGACCCTCCTTCTTGGCACCAGTGGTGAAACAGTTGGGTACGAAATCGCAAATAATCGGTGGTGGTGGGTTTTAAATCCACGAGTAAATAGGCGTGTGGGGTTTGAGTTGCATCGTCGTACGCATGAGTCAGCCAAGGCTTCCCTACCTGTTTGGCTAAGACTTGCACTTGCGATTTATCTCTAGGGCTTTTAAACAAGACCACGTAATGAGCATTGAGACTGGTGGTGCGATGGGCTCTACTTTGTTGAAACACAGGTTGGGCTATGTAAATGACACTGGTATTACGATAATGCCCTTTGCGCGTGAACCACAGTTTAATTTCTTCTTCGTCTTCTCCTAACATGTCGTCGAAGATGACCAGATGTGTTTGACTAGGGTCAGACATGATCGAGTCGTCTTCGCCAGGAATGCCTTCCACAAACACGATGGAATCGCCTTGACTTTCAGAAGGCTGTACGCCGATTGCCACTCTTGGTAACACCACACGATCCGTTGAGGTGGACGATCGAGCAAATGACGTTTATGTTCGATCAAACGTTTGACAATATCGGTTTTGCCTGAATGGCTGGGTACGGCAATTAACATGTTAAAGGGATGGCGAAGATACAAGGCCTCCCAACTGGCACGATCTAAGTTTTCGTCAATGACTTTGAAAGTGGAGGAAGAAGGAGCAGAGACATTAGAGGTAGCCATAGTAGTGCAGGGAATGTCACCTTAGACACGAAGACAGACAAGAGTTTTTATACCTTTTTCAGGACACGTTTATTCCAAACTTTAAAAGTGAACAACACGAAAGAGAAAAATACATAAAAGCCAAATGGTTAAGTACATGGAAAAATGACACATCAAAACGATCAAAGTGGGATATAAACAAGTCTCTGTAAAACATTTTTGGTGGCGACGGTGTGGTGTCCTAGGGACAGTGAATAATGTTCTTAGAGTCGCTGCATTGGGCACAGTCACACAATGGTCCTCCCGGAATGGCCTTTCGGGGATGGCGATTTCAGTTCTGTCCTGAAGCGAATGGCTTTCCTCGGTGACGTGTTCTTCGTCTGGCACTGTCACTAACACAGGTATAAAAGTTACCTTTTTCACTGGGCACTTTAAATTCAATTTTTCCGTTGAATGCAGAAAACAAATCTTGGGCAATGTAAGCCACTTCTTTTGCCCAAGCCTCGAAACCTCAACTTTTCCAGTCACGTACATCCTTCCAGTGAGATTGTAAGTCACAAACTATACACACATCTTCGTAAGCATCCGGAGTAGCTAAAATTTCACAAAGAAACTTTACTTCAAACACAAGTCGAAACGTTTGCAGATGAAAGCGGAATGCTTTGAACTGAACCAGTTTCTCGTGCTCATTTAAAGGAAATACTATCATGTTTTGAGTGGTATGTGCTGTTCGTAAAGAGTCCACAAGGAATCGGCTGGTAAACGAAATCCCAGAAAGCAAGTCACTAAGACACACACCACACCTCGACCCCAATTCAATGGACACAGTTCTCGCAATAAGTGATGGTAATCCACCACAGTTTGAATACTGTCATTGATTTCCTTCCACAGAATCAGTTGTATCACGAATGATAAAGGT
The DNA here is from genome assembly GCA_016617855.1 of Megalonaias nervosa. NCBI lineage: Eukaryota > Metazoa > Mollusca > Bivalvia > Unionida > Unionidae > Megalonaias > Megalonaias nervosa. The sequence continues at coordinate 2,840 of JAECUM010063398.1, forward strand.
CCTGGCATGGTAACCCGTTTTTATACCCTCTTTGGTGTAACGTAATAAGTGTACTTTTTGAACAGCATCGGTTTTATTTTAGTTACGTACCAATATTGTTTAGTCACTAACTCACATACCACACGTCGTACAAAAGTTTCTTCTTGAACCAACATTTGTTGGCGTAAAAGATTTTGGTAATCCTCTAACTCGTCCTTTGGAATTCGGTATATTAGGATCACCTTGTAAGTAGAATTAATGACATAAAAAACTTTATGAATCTCACTTGATTCATCAATGTCTGTCCAATAGAAAGCTCTCACTTGAATCAGTCCTCTTATACCATTCCAGTACCAGTGGTTCCAACAATGGTGACGTAACGGATGCAATTGTTCCTTGCGTTGGAGTTGTATTTTTACCAACTCTCAGTAAATATGTTCTCTCCACTCCACAGGCAAACCACCAATGTTCTCTTGCAAAGTATCCATCCAGAGATTACTATGGTCACACTAAAGGTAGGTAGTAACAGTGGGGAGACCATCGAGCATGTTCCAGGTAAGCTGAATCTTTCTGTTCCCACTGGTGAAGTGACACAGCGCAACTAAAGCAGTTGACTTTATCCCCTTCGCCAAAGTAGATAAATCGGGCTCTGGCTAATTCTTCGGGGGTAGGTCTTCCCGGATATTTTGGCCATTTTCCTCGGAAGGTTTGGAATCGACTTTCAAAGTCGCAGTATTCAGCTAATCGCACAGGGAACGAATATTCTTCTTTCACTGGTTCATTTCGATGAGGGTACGAGGAAATTCGCAGGAGTTTCCTTAGGGTTGGATGACATCCGTATGGTGGTAGCCGCATGGTTTCGCTTGGAGGATGACATTGACATTGAAAACCAGTAAAGTGAAAAGGTGTACGATAACGAGTGGTAGGTATAGTCGTAGCAAAGTTCCCATGATGTGATACTGAATCGATGAGGTCACATCGTACGGCATCCCTGCAATCGCAAGGTACAGCATCTCACTCGATTTTCTCTCGCTTGATACTTGCTGTTTGAAAGTATTCATCTTTCTTGCTTGGTATTGTTAGTTACAATGAACTATCGGCCTTGGACGTTGTCCCTTTTTATACTAGTCGTAATGAAGTCTCGAGCTTGTACATCGTTCCTTTTTATGCCTAATTTTGGAAGTCTTCCTTTTTTTCTTCCTGGACAACGGTACTACCTACTCTAAGGTACCGTCATACCTGAACCGTAGTGTGATGGGTGGAAAGGCCATAGAAAGGTAAGGACAGTGCGGAGACCATAGAGTATTTTCCAGAATAGCTGAATCTTTATAGATACATCGATCCATACGCAACCTCAGACCACAATTGAAACACTGTACTTCGTATCCCAATCCAGTCTCAGGTCCCAAGTTGACAAATACTGTTCTAGCTAAAGCATTCGAAGTAGGTAATCCTTTCCTATCCATAGGCCATTTTTGAAAAGTTTCCAATCGACTGGCATAATTACAGTAGTCAGGCAAGAAGACAGGAAAATGGTATGGTTTGAATTTGGAATTCTCAGTGGGTCTCTCAGTCGATTCTTGCTGTGTCGAAGTCATCCTTCTTGTTGGTGGCTATTGTCTTGGAACCATTTTTTTATACCAGTGCGTCCGTACGGGTTAGTGAAGTGGTTGGGAAGTCGTACCCGCTTCTGGTACACGATTTGATAGACTTCTTCCAAGGGTCTACTGACGATTTGGTGTGTGGGTAAACGTACAATCTTGTGTGGTTCGTAGGTGGTCACTTTAAAGATTCCATGCTTTCCAGACTGCAAGGCTTCTTTCAATACGCCAAAGTTCACCACTCGACCGGTGCGATAATTGAGAGTCAATCCTTTCACTTTACACTCCGTTTGCACTTCTCCTTGGGGATCACGGTATTGGTAGCCGTAATTTTTAGGCCCGCCAATAGCAAAACTTAGAATCTTGTCGTTGGGGTGCTCGTCCGTCCAGGCTCCTAAACGGTCTCCTTCGATGACAGGGTGACGGTGACCCAGGCGATCAATGTAGATGCAACTGTCCTTGTCAAAGTACAGTACATGATCTCCTAACTGGTATAACGCTTCTTACAATTTTAAGCGAGCATGGGCTTTGACGTAGGCCGCAATGATGACATTTCCAAATTCGTCAACTTCTACAAAGTCCAATTCTTCTTCGTAATTCACCAGGATCAAGTCCTCACGAACGACGTCCAGTTGTTTCATGTATTTGGCTTTGTTGAGAATCATCTGGAAGTAGCGGGAAGGTTCTGTCAAATACTCCGTCTTGGGTGTACACAGTCGTTGTGCCATTTTGCCCCACAAGCAATTTAACATCACTTTGGCAAACGATCATCTTCCTTCGTTTTTCTCCACTTCGTCTAAAGTGATGCCTTCCTGCTCCCTGTATTTCTCTTTAAATTTCTTTTGGTCTTCGGGAGTGTGGCACCAGGAAGGATAGCCGCTGTCTTCTTGTTTCAGTTTTAAGAAGGCAACCACGTAGTCTGCGAAAATGCCTTTCTGAGTCTCGTCGCCCTTGTGGTATTTTTTTGTCTTGGGAAAGTGGTAAATTTCGTACACTTCTAAAAATTGGTATCCCAAGTCCAGAGCTTTAAACAATTCCACGCCGACCTATGTTCCTGTCAAGGCGCGTTCTTTCTGGGTGTGCTGACAAGGTTGGGCTTGGTTGCACGTTTCGGCAAAAGTAGGGAATAAGGGAAACATCAGTTTTCTTTGGCAATGGTGAGGTAAAATGGGATGGTACAAGTCCGTGGGAGGCAAGACTTTGCACTTGATTAATTCTTCGTATTGTCGAATGTTTTCCACGTCGACGTGTTCCGTCAGCAATTGCGGGTGACCTGCGCGAAAGTGACAATATTTTTACACACACGTAAGGATACAGAGAACACACGTCCAAGTATTTGATTTCTTCTCCTTTCCCCTCGTCGGCTTGGTACAGCAAACAGGTGGCATTTGTAGGTCCTCCGTACAAACTGTCCCTGCGGTTCAGTGGGTCCACCAGCTTGTAACTTTCCACGATGCGTTTAAACTCGGGATCGGTTTTCAAACAGTGATCGTACTCGTGTTCCCACATTTCCACCACTTGGTATCCTTGCTGTTCTAACATCATGCATCGCTGACAAGTGGCCTGGTACAAGTGTTCCATTGTTCGTTGAAAAAATTGATTTTTAGTGTCACGTTGAGGGTAACAGATCGGACATCAATGAAATAAGCATCCGTTAAACTCGTACACGATCTTGGGGTTTTCTAAGTTCCAACCATCCATCGAATACCTTCCGATTGTTGTTTCGCCTCCTCCGTTGTGGGCATGTTGGATCCACTTGTCTTCCTTGTCGCAGAAGTAATGTAGCCAGCGTAGGGTTTGACGACGTATTGAAGTTTGACAAAGTTCGTTGTTTGAAGGCTTATCACAGCAAGGGTGTTTGCGGGAATGAATCGTAGGCGGTACACTAAGGAGCACGCTTTGGCAATGGTACTGGCTTCTTTCAAAGGATCGATCACTCCGTCCTCCATGAACAGTTCTCGAAATTTTCCACAGCAACGCCGTAAAATGTCCACGTCGGAACGACAATATTTTAACATTTCTTCCTGAAAGTCGAAGGGGTCCGAGGTGTGAGTGTGGTACCAAGCGTAGAAAGCTTCTCGTTGTTCGGTGCGCATGCTGTCAGGGTCGCAGTAGTAGTGAGCCTCAGGCAAATGGGGTAGAACGGCCTGTTGATTGGCTTCGGTATTGAAAAAGTGCGGAAATAGCCTTTGGTCATTTCTGTCATTCCAAAAGTTTTAGGCATTCGGCTCAAAGGCATGGCCAAGTAACTCATCGAATCTTTAAACTGCACTTGTCCTACTTGCATGTAGATGACTTTGGCTCTGTTCAAAGTCACTTTAGAACGTTCGGTACCTTTGAAAGGAAATTGTCCATCGTATCCCGAGAAATTGTGAGTCATCACCGTGGCATAGCGATGACAATCTCCGTAACGTTCGATGTAATCTTGAGTCCACGTCTCGTCGATAGGATTTAAGATCCATTGGGCGAAATCGGCTAGCGTGTTTGGTCCCCGAAAGATTTTTTCACGTCTTCCAGGAATCTTGCTACAGTGAGGGCAATGACCTAAGATAGGTTCTTGGATGCACTTCTGGCACGCTCGGTGAGCCACGCAGAAATTAGGAATGTGAATGCCAGTCTCTTGCATGCATTCGAAATCGAAAAAGATGAAATTCCCTTTTTTTTGGTGGTCATCTTCTTCCTGTTGGGGTTGGTATTTTTGAACGTAGCATTCGTGTTCCAAGCCCACGATTTGGTGACAAACGTGAGATCGTTTCTTTCCTGAACATACGTGTGCCTTGGCACTGTTGGTACGTATGCCTTGTCCACAAGTAGGGCACAATCTCAGGAGTTGACAAGCACTTTTCTGATGTGAACCTTGCGTCTTTAGATGTTGTTGCTAACAGGTAGGGCTGACAAAAATTCGCTGACAAGCAGGGCAATGCACTTGTTCTTGTCCGTCGTCAAGACAGGGTTTAGAGGCCAAACATCCCTCACATTTCGATCCACAATGCTTGTGTTTCTCTCGATAGTTATAGCCATAGTCACATTTCTCACAGTTATAACCGTATCCCAGGAATGCAGTGATACTGGTAATGGCATCGAAATGTTCATTATGATGATAGACGTGCATGTATTTTCTGTCTTTGAAATTTTTGCCTCGAGAAAACAGAGGTCCGCGCACTTCTTGATGGTGCACTTTCAAGGTGTAGCGTGGAGCCAAGACGTCTTGCAATTATCGCATTTCAGGAATGCCGCAGGGTATGTCTTTGGATATCCCCGCTTGCTGTAACAGGAGTTCTGCTTCTCTTCGTTGTTTGGCTCGGTCCGATTGCCGAATAGTTTTCCAGACTCTTTTCGATTCTGCCGCGTCGTTCTTGTCGGCGTAAGTTCGTCCCACCACGATGGCTCGGGCTAAGCACATCTGATCTTGAGTGTTGTTAATTTGAACGATGCTGCGCCTGATGCTGCTAAGATCATCCACCAATATCACCTTGTTGCGTCCTGTCCCCTGGGGAAGGGACACGTGGGTCATGAACAGTGTCGCTTTTCCGTCGGTGATGTGAAACTTGTCGTTGGATTGTTGCACGTGTTGAATCTTCTCCATGACTTTGGACGGTGTCAATTCTGCTGGGCTGCTAAACTCGATCCAATCGGGGAATGTCAAACTGTCGTGATGAATGGAAAGTCACAAGCGATCGACTTCCTTGGCTTGACATTGCTGTTTCATTGTGGTTAACAAAGAATCCCACACATCGGTGATGAACCCTTCTGCTTTCTCCAACGGTACGTCGGACTTGAAATCTTTAAACTTCACCGTGTACGTGTAGGCCGTGGTTCTAAATTTTCTAGAGAAGCGTTTGTCCTTTTCTCGAATGTGATAGTACTTTTCAGGGTTTTGTGGTAATGGTGGACTTTGGTTTGGTGTAGACTCTCTGGGCGTGGATTCTGCCTCACTCATGTCATCTTCAAAATCACTGGCATGGATTTGAGCCAAGACTTCAGCTACTGTGCGAGGCGATAAGTCACGTTTCTGCCTCTTACTTTCTTTTCCTTTCTTCACGAAATGATATGATCGTTTCATCTTGACTGCAAAAAGTCAAATGACTACATTTGAAACACCATGGTCCTCTAGATATTCATGTCAGACCAGTGTATATATAAAGATCCAGTGCCTTCCCTCCCAGTATTCATTTCACTCTCAAGCCTACAAGAACGATGGATGAGCCCACACAGATCGAACTTCTGATCAGAGCTTTGCGAGGTGTCATACGAAAGTTTTCTTCAGACAAGCCAACGGACTACTCTCCGTCCTTTCGAGATAAAAGTCAATATACTTGCTCTATCTGTCAGAAGAAAGGGCATTGGTCTTCATAATGTCGAGACCGTCAAAAAGGCAAGACATGTGTCAAAAGAGACAAAAGTCAAGTTACCTGTTATCGTTGTCAAGAGAAAGGACATTGGTCTTCAGACTGCCCTAAGAAACAACAGGAGGAAGAGAGGGGTTCCGAACAGGGAGAAGAAGAGGTGCCTTCGGCAAAGGTAGAACTCGGACACGTCCAGAAAGAGATGAAAGAGAAGAAAAGAAGACGAGAGCAAAGTTAGGAAGAAGAAGAGGAGGAAAAACCTTTGAAAGTGAAGAAATTCAAAAATCAGAGAGAGTGAACAAAAAGACAAAGAAGAAGTCTATGAACTTTTTAAAGTGTTGTGCTGTGACATTGGATTGTAAAATTTGTACCAAGATAAACCAGACAGAAAACGTAAGTGTCTCTTGGTTTTGATTGTTTAGAATGATAAGGACCTACACTCACGTACTCACACACGTACATCATGGGTAAATAAAAAGGGATTTTTGAATTTTGATTGATTTTGGCAAAATGAATGCTCTCTTTTTTCGAGAGAGGTGGTTGGCCCTGAAAGGGACCGTTGGGTGTTTTTTTTTTTTTTAAAAAAAACAAACTCAGGAACGAGAAGCAATCAGCCTTAACTGCCTTAAGCCTTTGCCATGGCCAAGGCCTACCTCTGGACCTGCTCCTGAAGATGATTTGGTAGAAATCACTAGGGCTGGTATATCAGGCGTAGTAATAAGGTTGGGCTGTTTGGCTCGGGAAGGTCTTTTTCTCTTGGGTTGTAATAAAGAAGTCTGATACATTTGTCTAAGACTCCTTAACTTTGCCAAAATGTCCAATAGTACCGTTACCGTTTGATTTTCACTGTTCTCCTTCTCTCCTAGACCTTGTTTCTTCTCTGCTTCTTCTTCTTCCTGTCGTTTCCTTCTTGCCTCTTCTTCTTCTCGCTGTTGCTGTTGAAGGAGAAAAGCTTGTTCTGCTTCTTTCTGCTGCTGTAAAAATTTCTTCAATTCTTCTTTCTGTCTCTGTTTAAAATCCTCGACGTGTGGTAAAGAAGGAGAAGGTGACGAAGGTGCTGGTACCGGAACAAATTCTTGCGACGAAGAGAGAAAATCCACTAAATCCCAATTAAAATCGACCTCTTCTGGAAGTAGGTTCGTGTTCGCTTTGGTAGCCGCTACTATACCATTGCTTCTCGTCTCCACGGCCGGTGCACCCCAGTTTATTGTCTTCTTAGCTTCCGTCATGTTTCAAAAACAATGTCGCATAGATTCACTGCGCAGAGACGCTAGCGCACCCATATAAGGAATGTGACGTCACAGGTAGCTCTCTTCGGATTTGTAAGACAAACTCCGCGCCGTGGATGAATTTTGTAACACTTGTTTGGATTGGTGACAAATCTCAATCCGTTTCGATCCGCTCTTCTACTATAAATAACAACGGTTCACTTCATTCCATTCACCTGTTCTTGTCACAAGATGTGGAGAAACGTAGAATCATCTACTCTCGTATCGTCGATGATGTTCCGTACGCACTTACCCATGCATGTCAGATCATCATGGGCCATTACCCAGATCACTGATACAGCCCTTTTGGAAACGAAGGATCTATGTAGAGAAACAAGGCTGCCTGAAGCGAGTCCTCGTCAACGGCCCAGAAGTCAGACGAAGTTTGAGGAAGAGAAGAAGATCCGTACGATGCCCTCTGTGTTAACGGAATGGTGTTAACATAAAAACCAAAGGCCCTATTCAGGGCCACTTCAATGCCTCGAAAAGATTTATTCTCTCTCTTGCCTAAAAAATGTTTTAGTCGAATTTATATTTTAGGTGTGATAGATTGATATTCATCAATCTATGTCTATGTGTTAAATAAATAAATAAATAAATAAATAAATAAATATATATA
>JAECUM010063400.1:0-15462 GCA_016617855.1 Megalonaias nervosa
AAGACGACTTGAAACACACACACACACACACACACACACACACACACACACACTGGAAATGATCAATCAATATCAACAAATATTTATATGCTACAAACACCTTGCCTTAAAAGAATCTTTATCTGTGTCTAGAAAACTGAAATTTAAACATTAATAATTATTTTTGGATACAGTACGTATTTTGGATTATGTATTTAATTACGAGTCACAAAATATCTATATACTATATAGTATAAATGCCCGTCTCTTTATCAGTCACAGCAGCCAATCAAATGTGCAAAGAATTCAAAAAGAGCTGTTTTCGGACCTTGGCCATAAAAACAGATCATTCTCTTCACGTGTGATGTAATATTACTGTAGACACTATATTGCTGCATATACAATAAATTCAGGGGTTTAAGGGGTGTGCATATGTAGCGGATAAGCATTTTCTTTGCATCGTTGAAGGCTTGAGCTCGATGTTTAGTGCCGTCCTTTGCATTATTTTGTTGACCATCGATATCCAGTGTTTCTCCTGGTGAATACTTAAAGGTTCCTCGTCGTAAAAGGCAATAACGCCTGCCTACGAGTATTTTACAATTTGTATTAATGTATTTATTTGCAGTAAAATAAATATGTAAGAAGATTGGGGTTTTTAGAAGACAAGCTGAATGAGAATATAAGACGAGTTTACAGTCGTTTCACCTGGGCTTTGTGGGTTGTTTTTTTTCTTGGTTTTTTTTTGGGGGGGGAGGGGGTTATAATGGAGTTAAATAATGTTGTAAATTATTAATAACTATCTTTTTTTAAGAAAATACTGAATTTGCATAGATTGGAGGTGAATCGACTAAGTTCTTGCCAATGTCCTTTTCTAATGTGAGGTTCAAACTGTTTTGTAGAGGATTATGTTGCAGACGGAATGTGCCAGACAGTTATTGGTAGAATTTTGTTATGTGAAACTCATTGGAATGCGTTTAACTCACAGCAAATATTTCTTTATATCTTTAATAAATGACCTACCCTGTGTGCATTGGAAATAATATAAGCTAAAACACGCTATGCAAATTATTTACAATGAAAATAGTTCGAATGTGACAGAAAAAAGTAATTTGTTACATGCAGAGGCATATCAAACAACCAAGTAAACCCCGCAGATTCCGGGGGTGGGGTATTCAGGCGCAGTAGAGGCCCAGCATTTACATCAAACAATTTTTTTTTTATTGAAATATGAAGCCATAATTAAGTTTTGCACGGGGAGGCAGAAATTCTTGCTTCGCTCCTGATTCCAAGAATGTAAACAACTTGAGCGATTTTATTTGAAACAAGATTATGTTTTTTGTTATCGCCATTTGTTTTAAGCTTTGGAGAGTAATGAAACAAGTATGTATGACCTTAAAGGTCAAGTTTCAGTGTATATACACTATACCATATGAGCTTCTTAGGCAGTAAATATCTTATTTTGTAATGATATGGTGTGATTCATCGAGCGATAGAACTGATAAAACGTGCTATTTTACACATTAAATTACTCATTGCCGAGTAAGGAGCCTTCATTTACTTCCAAAATACTAAACGTGTCTGATGTCATTGGTGCCAACAGGCAATTTTGTTTACTGCGATCTGTTTTTGATATAACGAAGTCAGTATCTTTCCAGCGTGTAGCACTGAATTGTTCCAATCGACAGATAGAAGAGTGGTACAAAGGAGTATGTTGTTCGAGATGACTGATATATTTAGCATGCAAAAGTGTGATTAAATGTTATTTTATAACAATTGAAAACCATCTTGATTGCCTTTACCGATATAGTTTTAGTAACCTGAGGGAAGTGAGTTTTCATTAATGTGCACCAGAATATGAGGTCTTCGTACAGGATATTCCAATTTCCACAAGAATCCCTTTAAAGAAAATATAAACATTAAGGAATTCGTCAAGCAATTTTGTTACTTTATACAAACATGTTGACTACTTCATCTAACTTGTTATGTTCATTGTGATGCTGTAAAAATAGTCATTCTTGCTTAGTGAAAGAGAAAAAAATTTAAATACATAATTTTATTCCGTTGTCTCAACGGCAAATAAGGCTTAGTTGGTCAGGTGGAGAAAACAGTGTTTATTTCTGGCGAGTGAGAGAAGGAGACAGAAGTGTCAATTTAAGTATTACTGTATGCGTCAAGCTTTTTCTGACCGTTGATTTCTTCTTTAACTTCACATTCTTTTCTACATATTGATATTTTCTACATAAAGATATGTTTGAATAACATTCATAATGGCAGATATATTTCATACAATGGAAAAGAAAGTTGATCCAAAAGTAATATCAATACAGTACCACTGTGGCAATAAAAGTAGTATCGCTAGTGTGAGGAAATCAGTTTCTTCAACTGATAAATTTTAGTATCTTATTATGAAACACATATAAAAGAGTTGAAATCCATAGTATAGCATAATGACCTTTCAAATGTAGGCATTGTCGCGAAATGTCAACCTTCGTGCAATAAGCCACTCAAGCGTAGGCCTTGTTAAGAAATGTTTACCTACGTCCAGTATTTACCGGTATAGCGATATTCTTCTCGTGCTATATGTAGGAATATCAGCATTAAATAATATTTTTAAACATTCAGAGTATTGATTGCTTTCCTCAATAAATAAGACGACTTGACACCCACACACACACACACCCACATACACATTGGAACTGAACAATCAATATCAACAAATATTTATATGCTACAAACACCTTGCCTTAATAGAAACTGTATCTGCGTCTTGATAACTGAAATTTGAACATTGATAATTATTATGTTTGGATACAGTACGTATTTTGGATTATGTATTTAATTACGAGTCACAAAATATCCATATACCATATCGTATAAATACCAATCTCTTTATCAATCAGAGCAGCCAATCAAGTGCGCAAAGAATTTAACAAGAGCTGTTTCCTGACCTTGGCCATAAAAACAGATCATTCTCTTCACGTTTGTTGTAGTATTACTGAAGACACTATATTGCTGCATACACAATAAATTCAGGGGTTTAAGGGGTATGCATATGTAGCGGATAAGCATTTTCTTTGCATCGTTGAAGGCTTGGGCTTGATAGCTGGTGCCGTCCTTTGCATCAGTTTTGTTGACCATCGATATCCAGTGCTTCTCATAGTGAGTGTTTAAAGGCTCCCTGTCGAAAAAGGCAATAACGCCTGCCTACGAGTATTTTGCAATTTTTCTTAATTTATTTATTAGCAGATAAATAGATATGAAAGAAGATTATTTGGTTAGAAGACAAGCTGAATAAGAATATAAGACGAGTTTACACTCTTTTCACCTGGACTTTGTGAGGAGTTTTTTCTTGGCTTTTCGGAGGGGGGGGGGGACAGGCGGGAGTTACGATGGAGTTAAATAATGCTGTAAATTATTAATAACTATCTTTTTTTAAAAAAATACTGAATTCACATAAACTGAAGGTGAATCGACTAAGTTCTTGCCAATGTCCTTTCTTAATGTGAGGTTCAAACTGTTTTGTAGAGTATTATGTTGTTGATGGAATGTGTCAGCCAGTTAATAGTCTAATTTTGTTATGTGAAACTCATTGGAATGCGGTTAACTCAGCGCAAATATTTCTTCATTTCTTTAATAAATCACTCACCATGTGTACCTTGAAAATAATATAAGCTGATGCACGTGATGCAAATTATTTATGGAGGGCCCCGAGTGGCCGAGTGGTCTAAAGCGCTCACCCGTTACGCATCACTGCCATCTCACCTCTGTCTGATGGTTTCGAGTGTCGGGTTCGGCAAATGTGGGTATGTGAGAAAGCTTGCCAGTAGCTTCTCGTGGGTCGGTGGTTCTTTCCGGAGTTTTCCCGGGTTCTTCCTCCACCATTTATAATGGCCACCATGTAGGCTATCTTGTACTGATAAATGGCGTTAAACCTTATAACAACAACAACAAATTATGTATGTTATGTACAATGAAAATAGTTCGAATGTTACAGAAAAAGTCATTTGTCACATGCACTGGCATAGCAAACAACCAAGTAAACCCCGCAGATTCAGGGGGTGGGGGTGGGGTGTCCAGGGGCCCATAATTAAGTTTTGCTCGGGTAGGCAGAAATTCTTGCTTCGCTCCTGATTCCAAGAATGTAAACAACTTGAGCGATTTTATTTGAAAAAGATTGTTTTTGCTTTTTTGTCATCGCCATTTATTTTAAGCTTTGGAGAGTAATGAAACAAGTATGTATGACCTTAAAGGTCAAGTTTCAGTGTATATACACTATACCATATGAGCTTCTTAGGCAGTAAATATCTTATTTTGTAATGATATGGTGTGATTCATCGAGCGATAGAACTGATAAAACGTGCTATTTTACACATTAAATTACTGCCGATTTTACGGAGCCTTCATTTCGTTCCAAAATATCAAACGTGTCTGATGTCATTGGTGCCAACAGGCAATTTTGTTTACTGCGATCTGTTTTTGATATAACGAAGTCAGTATCTTTCCAGCGTGTAGCACTGAATTGTTCCAATCGACAGATAGGAGAGTGGTACAAAGGAGTATGTTGTTCGAGATGACTGATATATTTAGCATGCAAATCTGTGATTAAATGTTATTTTATAACAATTGAAAACCATCTTGATTGCCTTTACCGATATAGTTTTAGTAACCTGAGGGAAGTGAGTTTTCATTAATGTGCACCAGAATATGAGGTCTTCATACCGGAGATACCAATTTCCACAAGAATCCCTTTAAAGAAAATATAAACATTAAGGAATTCGTCAAGCAATTTTGTTACTTTATACAAAAATGTTGACTACTTCATCAAATTTGTTATGTTCATTGTGATGCTGTACAAGTAGTCATCCTTATTTAGTGAAAGAGAAATAATTGAAATACATAAATAAGGCTTAGTTGGTCAGGTGGAGAAAACTGTTTTTTTGTTTGTTTTTTTTTTTTATGTTGTGGCGAGTGAGAGAAGGGGACGGAAGTGTCAATTTAAGTATTACTGTATGCGTCAAGCTTACTGACCGTTGATTTCTTCTTTAATTTCACATACTTTTCTACATATTGTATTTATTTTATCATTGCGTCATTTTTGTTCACATTGCAGTTAAAGTAGTGAATGGTATCCCGAATGTGGATAAGATTTAATGGAAGTAGTTTATTTTATTTATAGCATAAAACTGGCAAGTATAAGTTATATAATTGCTGAGAACAAAGTCAGTTTGTTGCACGATAGTGGTTCAAGTCAACTTAAGTTATAGATCGCTGTTTTTGAAACAGTGTTTACAAAATAAATTTTGAAACACAGTTGTAAAAGCTAAGGATAAAATAGGTTCCCAGACTGAATAATATTATAAGCCGAGGCCAACAACCTCACTTTTGAGCCTAAAGCATAGCCCCCCCCCCCGCCACCTCGCCAGCTTCCTGTTACCTAATTTTGGGACCGTTTTGGTCGATTTTCGAGATAATTGGCTAAAACAGTTATAAAAAACTTGTCTATTAATATCGTACCCTTTATCTTATTTTTACACAATTAATAATATATGTTTAAAAATGTAACTGAAAGGTAGAATTTAGAATGTTTTCTAACATTTCCAATATTAAGTTTTTAGCTCTACTGGTCACAGACCAGAAGAGTTTATGGGATACTCTATTATCCGTCCATCCGTTAGCACAATCTTGTTGTTGCTACACCTTCTAGACTACTTGGACGATTGCTTTGACACTTTACACACACACATTCATCCTATGGTATAGTTAGTCCTTAATGAATCTTATGCTGCTGGGACATCCAACGTTGCCACCATAATGGACATCTTTAAAATATGGAGGAGAAGAAAGAGAGTACAACCAAACAAAATTAATCCCGATTGTGGAAAAGTTGTAAAATGAGGGTCGTTGTTTTATAATAAATAACTAGATTTTACACCAATTTTAAAAATAAACAATCGTAGACCACTCTAAAAAGACAAAACATTTATCCAAAATGGAGAAGTGAAAGAAATTATATTATGTGAAAGTAATTATCCAAAACTGATTTCGTCTTACGGACGGAGGTAGCTACCACATGATAGATTAATTCATTGGTAAATCAAAAAAGGTAATAAAACATTAAAGGCTATTTATATAATTTAGCCAAAGAATCTGTAGAATTGCAAGGTATCATTGCTAGTGTAAAAAAAAAGAACTTAATTAAAAGTTCCTTTTCGAACTTAAACTAGATTAGAAGTTTATTTAGCTACTACTCCAACAGCAGTGGAATTAAAACGAATTGCAAATGAAACTAAAAAAAAAGAATTATTATAAGAAAGCCACAAGGCTCGCTTAACATATTTCTAAATGAATATAGATTTATTCCCGAGAAAGTAGAAATTGATCAAAATCATTTACTTGATTTGATTGCTTTTTTATACAAAAAAAGTTGACACCATATACCGGCAGATTAATTGATATAAGTTTTGTAGATTGGTATCAATGAACACCACCTAAAATTTAATGAACAGAAAGGAAATGAAAGTAGTAAAGTTCAAGAATTGTTTGACGAACTATAACACAAAATTCGGACAGGAGACAGATGTAGATGCACAACTGTTTCGATATAAAAAAAAGTTTTTAATTCTGCAAGTAGATGAATTTATGATATTAGGATGAAACTTATATATAAATTTACCGGGCTGGATTCAAGTTCTATTTTCTTCTAAAAACCTTTCTTGACGTACACGAAACTGACAATAAATGTTTTTTTTTTTTTTTTAGCAATATAATCTACTATAAACCCATATATGGATTATCCGTACAGGGCACAAAAATATTACCTTGGCAAATATATACATTTTGGTTATATGTTAGATAACAATATTTGAAAAAATGAATTTAGGATCTCGTTCAATCAGTCAAAATCTAGATGTTAGAATACATGTAAGAGAAAGGGATGTAGATGTGCTAAGAAGATTGAAGGAGACAATTATTATTACTATGAAATAAAAGATTATCAAATCTGATATGTCACAATAACAAAACGAAGAGGAAAAAAAAAACACTTTGTAAGAAGTGCTTGAATTTTTAAAAAAATATTATTTTGGTTCCTTTTGCTCTCTATGGCGATTTTCAAGGTAACATTAAGCCAGCAAGAACTACAGATGAAGACGTTTCAAATTAAATCTGATTCAAAACGAACCGGATCAGGAATTAGACTGCTATGTAAAAGATGCTTTGAAACATTTCATAATTAATTCTTCTGGAGATCTTCATGCCGATCATAAAGAAAGATACATTACTGTTACGTGTAATTTTTTAAAGACATTAGATCATTGTGTTCAAGAAATTATAAACCAGACTCAGTACACTATTTGACTGCACCAGGACTAACTTATTATGCTAACTTATTAATAAAACATGTAGAATAAGATATAACTAACATATAATGTTTTTTAATTACTTAATCTGGAATCAGAGCACGATTAAGTATGATACTTAATATATGTGCTCAAGCTAAAAAGGAGGATTATGAAGTTAACAACAACAAAACAGGAAATACAATAATAAAAGTCAAGGTAAAATATTATGTTCTTTCAAGTGCAACAGTTTGTATGAATGGGCTATGTGCCAAACCGTGCTCGTTTAAAATTTTAAAAGGGCAGAAGAAGAAGCAATGAGAGAATCATAAGAAGCTAATAATGTCCTGGAGTGATCTGTGACAGAGGTACCAACAGATTTGCACGACTATTTTACAGATTATTTGTGGGCACCAGGAAAACTAATTCCTAGTCAGGATGATTTATCCTCAAGGCAAACGAAATTTATAGCAGAAAAGTATACAAAACATTCAGTACCTAAATTATTAAGTACTTTAGAAAACAAAACAAGTGTGTTTTTCCCTGTCCAAATCTGGACTTGTATCTTCACTTAGGAATGACCACTGTTACGTTAATGAATAATTAGGTATTCAGAAAACTGACAACTTGACTTTAAAAAGAGAGAACTAATGTGAAAATGTATACTGATGAAAAGAAACATTTTAAACTTCAAAAGGATATTTAATTTGCAAGAAGAACGATACCAGATGATGATATGATCTTGGAAAGAAAGATAATCGAAACCAATTTATGGTGTATTTACTGTGCTAGAGACAAATCTGTTGCTGATGTATGACTTTTACTACAACAGGCTAAGGAAGCAATATGGTGACAAAATAAAGTTATTAATGACCAATACAAGTTATCCGTGCACTACTCTTGATAAATACAACAATAATAAATATTTAAAACATATACTTCCAAAAGTGATAACATATATGGTTTTATGTATATTTAATTTAATTGTTTGTTTGTTAGTTTTAATTTTTATTTATTCCATTACGTGTTATTTTAATGTAACATTGTATGCTGGACTTGACCTTGTCCAAAATTTAGTTCATTTCTGCTTGACCTGATTTACTTTTTTATTTCATTTATGTAAACAACTAATAATAGTTTCATTATTGTCTATGTGTATGACCTTATTATCAGGATTATTATTCAGGTAAACAAAAAGGAGTAAATATGTTGATCAGGGTCAGGGTTTTGGAGATTCCTAAGTGAATTTTGTAGACTATTGTGTTGTAAATAAACAAGGCTCATTAGATCATTCTAGAAGGTTATTTTCCATTAGGTAATGGTCGTTTTTAGAGAATACTAACTGTGACCTGGCGTCAAGCAGAGAACTCTATTATCTTGTGATTGTGAGGATTTTGCCAGTTGTGCTTTAAGATCTAGCACTTTAAGTTGTATTATGTTGTGACCAGTTTGGGATGAATTTTATATTCTTCAAATTATTGAATTCATGTGATTATTTTCTCTGGAAATGCATAAGTGCTCTGATAAAATTCTTGGATAAAGACATTCACTGGAATTTATACTGAATTCAACTCTGGAATAATATTTCTGTGATTCAACAACAGACTTGACACATCAGTACTTCGTAGGCTATAACAGACACGTCATCGCCTTCAATTTTGGATCTCTTCGGGACTTAAACTGAGTTTTATTCAGGACTTTTTATTACTAGGACTGGTGTCTTTAATTCTTGGATTATTTTTGGGTTTAATTCGCAATACCGTAAGTTCTTTTTTTTTTCTTCTCATTTTTCCCTTTTGTTTTCTAGGGAAACAAATTATTTATTAAACTTTACAAAGCTTGTTGTCTTCACTCTTTTCTGTTAATTATTTTAAGAGCACAGACTCGTAACAATGAAATACCATTAGCTAATAAAACGTTGCTGGATTGTTTCTAAATGTTATGAACTGTGTACCATTTCAAAAAGTTGGTACACTTTTGAAGAAAACTATATGTTTTTAAAGCTGGAACAGGAGGTATGCAAGGGTATGAAGAAACATGTTGTTATAAATAATATCAAATTTGATGTGTAAATACATTGTTTATATAACCAGATTATAAATCATCAAGAAATACGAATTTAATTGGATCATACCATCACAATATATATTATGCCACGATAAATAAGTGTGCACTATTCTTTGATGAAAGTTATTTAGCTGATAATATGAATGCCTTGCAAATGGATGATTTATTAACTAGCTAGTTAATCTGCTATATAGTTAATCTCCCTTTACTTTGTATTCGAGCGAATATCCCAGTAACATTATAGGTTTATTTCTTTTGTTTTCTTTTTAACTTTTCAACTATCTCGTCTCTAATAACTGCTGGTACGATATCATTCTCATGAAAACTGTTTTCTACAGACTGTTAATCTGCTGAATGGAAGATTTCTTGATTTCACAAAGATCCTTCATCGCAGAATTATGCTTTCGTACTCATAAGATTTTCCATAATGCCTACCCCTGAATGCTAGCTTTAAGTTGGTTGTTTTCTTTTCTACATCATCTAAATTCACACAGTCGTCTGCAAGAAACAGAATATTAGTTTCCTCTTAGACACTAAATGTAATTCTTTCCATTTACCTGATTTATCACCAAGATCTTTGGAATTACTTTGGTCTCTGTGAAAGCAAATATTTATTGTAATTCTTAATGTACTTAATGGTTGCACATATAATAACATAAAAATAAGTTTAAAAAATCTATTCTGTTTCAATCATAACTAGTGAAAACTTTGTCATTTAAAACACCATATATAACTATATTATGGGGTTCTTTTAGGCAAATTTATTAACTGTTTAATAAACATCGACGTATCTAGGCTTTATTTGGTTATTCTGGATTTTTGTCTGTGTGTCAGAAACAAATTAAATGTATTTGTTATGCCAATAGTTAAAATTGAATGGAGTTCTTAATTTCATTGACAATACAATAAAATAAACAGCTACTGAACCGATGTTTTGTATGTTAGCCGCTCCTGTATATAACTTTGTTTTTCTTTCATTATGCCTGGCCCTATTTTATTTGTTGTCACTGACGTTGGTAATCATAACTTCATGAATCTGTTATAATCATACTGCTTAAAACGCCACCAATACCGTAGGAAATACCTTTCTTTAATTGGCTTTCTTCTAAGATTGCTAACAACTAAATCATTTGCATATCCTTCAACCTTTACATCATAAAACTTAGAAGGTGCGCTTAAAAGACGTGGCTGCATCCTGAGTATTACAACTTGTGAATAATGTAAGCTTTTATACTACTTGAAGATTGCGTGATACAGTGATGCATTTAATTCAGATGCTTAACATCCTCTGGAGTTTTTTTTTTTTCTTTCAGTTTATGGGGAGTTGTATATTTTCCACATGTTGCACTAGTGTCGAATAGACCTGCAATATAAACATACTCATTAGTAACCTCCTTATGAGAAGGTCGGTAAAAATGAGGCTGTTTAGGTCAGTGCTTCCCAACCTTTTTGAGCATGAGGATCCTTTCTTAAGGTCAAGAAATTTCTCAGCATCCCACAGGCTAATAGCTGTACCTTTAGGCTCCGTTAATTGAGGAATTACATAATGGCAAGAAATATTAAGAATTTAGTAACCGTTGGAAATGAATGCACAATTTATTCATCACAACAACAAATAGATACATCTGACAAATAGTCGTATATATGGGAGATACATTATTTAGTCAGCCACGGAACCCTTGGTAAAACGTTGCCCCCCCCCCCCCGAGTCCGAGTAACCAATCCTTGGTCTCGTAATCTTTCATTGTGACTTTACTCATTAAAGTCATTATCTTGTTTAATTATTATTTCCTCGTGTTTCATCACCTTCATTAGATAGACCAACGTAGCCAGATAATTATTTTCTGTAGGTGTTAAACCAGTTACAACTTCTCCTACTATTATTGTAGCTGCTAATGCTCTCTTGTGATTGTAAATTAATATGCTTTTGCTAATTTCAAAATTGTAACTTAAATGGAATTTAAAACATTCTCTCCAACTTTTTAGCTTAAAAAATTAAATATTGTTTAATTCTGAATATTATTTTTCATTTTTTTATTATCTGAGGTTCCTTTCTGTTTACAATTTATGTAGTTATATTTACTTGCAAGCAAACGGGATTTATTTACTGATAATCTAATATACAATTAAAATCCATATCCAAAATTATCTTGCGTGCTTAGGTTTGAAAGAATTGAACAGAAACCCGATTTATTTATTTTCTTAACAAATATAGCTGACTCTTACCTATATATAGTTTGAATATGTGATAGAGAGCAAATTCAGAAGTAGTAGATAATGTTTGCGATAACGTCAAAAGAGAGAATCTTTAAAAAAAAATTAGAATCTCAGGAGATCTTTAAAGCGAAGGTGAGTCAGTATTTGTTTTAATGTAGATATTGCTTTCTAATGTATTACGAAAATCAAATGACACTATTTCCAGGTAGTTCATCATCAAAATCAACATCGAATTTATTATTTATTTAATCTTTCTTTATGATCATTCAACCCTTTATTAATACCATCAGTTGCAAGTCTCTGTATTCACATAGCTTACTTTAATTTAGTAAATGATTTCTCAGTTTCGTATTTAGCTTTATCAACTCTACTCTTCCACTTAGTGTCAGTTTATCTATTTTGTCAATATCTTGATTTACTGCCAGTGGATAGGTTTATTTGTGTCAGTTATTACTTCTTTAATTTTATCGGTTTTTGTTGTTATCTTTTGATCTACTTCATCATTGATTTCTGTTTTAATTTCGTCTGTTGCTGTTGAAATCTTTTTATCTACGTCACTAATTTGGTTTAATTGTGTGCTTTTTGTTGTAATCTTTTTATTTGCATCATCATATATTTTAATTTGTTTGCTGCTGTTATCTTTTTCTCTACCTCAACTTCATTTTCTTTTTAATTTTGTTTGCTTTTGTTGTTATCTTTATATTTAATTTATCAATTTGTCCTCATGTCATCTAGTATTTACTCAAGACTTTCTGAAAAGTTTTGTATTACTGCAGATTGATCGTCTTTGAGAGCTTGTAAGCCATGATTTATAAAAAAAGTAACTTTTATCTGATGCTTTAAATCAGAAATGGTTAAACAGTATGTCGTTTTTATAGCTCTAATTGTGCTGTCTCTCACATTAACCTTTTCTGTAATTGCAGAAGACTATTATGAATAGCTGTCAGCATATTTTACACCTTGTTCACACCAACTGTAACGTCCACAACTCGTTAATGTCTTCATCATTCTCTTTCTTCTCGTCGTTTAATTCTTTCTGCGACTGTTTGAGTCGTGATTGCAATATATTATATTTTTCTACAGACTTTCTTTTATTCCCTTCACATCAGTCTCTAAGACTGAGATTTCAGCATTTATCTTTTTCAGTTGGTTCTAATAATTTCAGTATATTTTCCACCATTCGGTTTAACAGTTTATTAACACCTTGAAATCCTTGTTAACGTCATTTTTGTCATGTTAAATAAATCTTGAGAAACTGAAATCCTTTTCTTGTTGTCATCTGTTTTTGTGGTTTTAAGAGTTTGGTAGATTTTTCAGGTCAAACTCGTATAAACATATTTAATTTTCATAATTTTTTTTTTCTCCAAGCTTTTTTGCTCATTACATTCTTAAGTATTTGGGTGTTAACACGTTGTAATGTGTCGAATTCTGAATAAGTATGGAACCATAAAATTTAATTCATTGTGCATTAAAATTTTCTTACAGTCAAGCCAGAAAAGTCTTTGTGAAGGGTCACTTCGACCTTTTCTTCATGTCAGTGTTAAACTTGAAAGGCTAGCATCTACGGCTCATTGAGAATTCACCCTGGCATCGCAACGCTGTCCTGAGAAAGTAACATTAGAGCTTTCAACCATAACCGTTTGAGATGAATCCCGTGTCAAATAATCATTTTCAAAGGGATGTTGATATGCATCGTATTTCTCATATTTTAGGCTGTCAAAATCTGACGAAAGAAATAATTATCTTGTGGAAAAATTAGGAACCGCCGATTACGATTGGTCATTTAAATTAAGGCGTACACTTTGGAAGTAATGTGAATTTAAAAGTAACCACCCTGGTCGAAATTCTTTAGTCCGAGATTTCCTGCGAGAGACAAGACTCGATGACTCCGGGGAAAACTAGAGAATAGTGCTTTCCTCGTTAAAGAAGTAAAAAGGGACCAGGTGGCTGTCTTGTAAGAAAAGACAGGCTTTAGTGCTAGGACGCACAATTTCTGAAAAGAACAGCATTAAGGAAACAGCTCCCAGGAACTGACGGGGACAGTCCGGAAAAGAGATGAAGAGTTCAGAATAGGAAGATCAACGTATACACGTAGGGGGAAAGACGTATGATACACGGAGACGATGACAGAAAGCGACGCTAGGTGATGCAAATCAGGCGTGGACATTGTGCTCTTTTCACCACTGGTTACCATGATGAACGAATCCAAAAACAGTACACTACTATCGGAATTCTTTTAACGTAAATTTGTTTGGACTGAAGCTGACACTATTAGTTTTTTTATGTTATAGATTAAATTGTTATTTTCTTGTCTAAAGCGGGCTCGTATTGTATTATTTCTTCTCAATAGTCTTGCTCAGCTCCCTGTTGATGTTCTATCTATCCACTCACACCGGGCAATAAAATCGAGCGAGGTCATCCTCTAGATAACAACTGCCAAATTTAATTAACCATCCCTTTTTACTAAAACGGACAACGTTACACACGTTTTTGGTGCAAAACCTTTATTAGCTGCCGTCGCTATATTTTGTTCACTCGTTTAAATACCAGATAAATACGCCAACTAAGTACCTCTACCTGTGCTTGAGTATGTAGATGCGACATGCATGTGTATGCTTAGCTGTAGATGAATTTGTTTACCTTTTAAGGATCCTTTGTAAAGCACAATTCAAACAGCATCGTTGTGTTGTCTGTATTATTATTTTAGTGACTTTCCTTCTGTAGTTTATTTTTGCATTAATTTATACCAAGGTGATCCCAACTGACAAAATCAAACTCATACTTCCAGAAAATGTGAACAAGCCCTTTGCATTCTTTACTGTACTATCATCAGTCATGCGGTCGTTTTATTATACTACCGTTTTACATAGAAGGCGTGTAGGACTTTTCCTGTTTGAGCTAGACGTGCGCAAACACAGAAAATATTACTACATGACTGTCTAATATTTTTAAATCTTGTAATAATTATACGGGAACTTACTGGCACAATCTTCATTGATTCAAAAAAAAGCATTCGATTTGGTTGACCATTCGGTGCTCATTAAAAAACTTTCAGCCTACATGTTTTCTCCAAACTCAGTTGCCTGGTTCACGTCGTATCTCACTAACAGACACAAGGTTGTTTGCACGGGTAAATATACTTCCGAACCAAGTCATATCTTAATTGGTATTCCTCAAGGATCTATATTAGGGCATCTTCTTTCTCTACTATTTATCAATGACTTAGCCTTTTATCCAGCTTACTCTAATTCAGATCTTTTCCCTGACGACTTTACATTGCATTTTTCTGGTAAATCTCTAGACTCCATTAAAAATAAGCTTCAAATCAACCTCAACAATATATTAGTTTGGTGTCATCAAAACAGGATTGCATATTAATATCTCTAAAACGAAATGTATGACAATCGGAACAAGGTAGCTTCTATCTACTAAATGGATTCACTTCTAACTCAGAATGGCTTAGACGTATCTATTGTCGAAAATTAAAAACTTCTTGGTATCTACATTGATCAACGTCTCAGCTGGAATGCACATATCGATCACCTATGTGCGATGATAGTCAAAAGAATAACTCTGTTAAAATTGAACTAAGATCATCAAATACAGAGCGTAATCTCCGATCGACGACTAACAACGATCTCCAGATTCCGTGGTCGAAAAACAATCATTACAAAAGCTCATTTACTGTATCAGCACCTAATGTATGGAATTCCTTACCATTGAGGATACGTAATTCAAATTCCCTTGCTTCTTTTTAAATACAGTTAAAGAAATTCTTTCTTGACCAGCTGGAATGACATATCAAAGGCTCTGAATAGAAAACTTTATCATTTTATCCATAAATAATATGTCCAGATCTTAT
>JAECUM010063401.1:0-21210 GCA_016617855.1 Megalonaias nervosa
GCAGATAAATATCTTACTTACTTCGAGAAAATTGCTAAAAACCCGAAATGACTTAAACAGCATTGGACTTTATTAGTACAAAATGTACTTATTAGCGGTATCTCTTCTTACGTACACTTATTACAACAGGTTGAGACATAAGCAGAAGAGGAAAGAGGGAGATATTCTAAATGCTCTTATTTTAAAGTGGTCAAGGTCACGGTCCTGTGTCTCCTCGGTCAAAGAAATCCCAGTCCAATTCTATTCTTTGGAGAGTTATGAACCAAATCAAGTCAAAAGATTCTATATTACTCTTTGGTGATTCCGCCAAGCTTATCCCTATGAAAATATTAATGGACACAGACTTTTCGCAAAGTCGTATGTTATCACGTACTTTGCCGAGAAATGGTCTCAAGGTGAAGTGTTCTTATTCAGGAAATAGATTGCTGATGTCTTAATATCCCACTCTTTTGTGTCAGTTTGGCATCTGACTTAGTCTCAGGACCCGTTACTGTTGGACTTATTGACCTAACGAGGGTATTCATTTATTACTAGTCAATGACCCAGCTGGAGATAAGGTTACGGTTAATCTACTTATAACTGACAAACCTTGTTTGGATCGAATAGTCAGTCACGTTGATTTTGAAATCCCTGATTTGAATCCTGCTTGTGAAGTTACCAGAGCTATGGCAAAAAGAGCTCTTGAGAATGATGTTGATCAGACAATTAGTCCAGTAGCTGACGCGTCTGTTGGCCAGTTTATGACGAGGTTACTGTTGCTTCTAGTATTAATCAAGGGATATTGATCACAGTGATCAACTTTTTTTTTACTCTCAGAGAGACAAAAGTCAATCACCCATTGTCATACAGGAACAAGATCATGAGATCTGTTTGTTTCAGATGCCCATTAGGGAAAGTGAAGCCACACAAATAACAGTTTGTCAGTTTGTTAAAATGGGGTCCTTATGAGAAAATTGTGACCACCCGAGATATCCACTGGTGACGAGTCGTCAGTGAGCTATCAAATTGTTGTTCCGAGGTGATGTCGACAGGAAATTATTAGTCTAGCCCATGAAACTCCCTTGGCTGGTCATTTAGGGGTTAATAACACGTATTATAAGATCTTGGAACATTTTAATTGGCCCAAAATTACAAGTGTTTTTTTTAATACTGTAAATCTTGAAGCACTTGTTAAAATATAGAAAACCCGATCAGACGATACCTAAGGCTAATCTGCAACCTATTTCTGCGTTTGATGAACCATTTGGCAGAATAATGGTAGATTGTGTCGGTCCTTTACTTAATAACAAGTCAGACAACCAATACATTTGACTATTATGTGTGCATCCTCAAGATTTCCAAAGGAAATACCTTTAAAAGTGTTAAAACGTAAATCACAGTGAAAGCTTTGATAAAGTTTTCTACACCTGTTTTCCTTCGCATATATATTCAGTCTGATCGGGGTCAAACTTTTAGTCTGGAATTTTTCATAAAATATATATATGCATTAGGCATCCAACAGTTTCTTCTTCCTATCATTGTGAAAGTCAAGGGGCGTTGGAAAGATTTCATCAAACTTTAAAAAAAAAATATGATTCAGTCATATTGATTTGGTACAGGAAAAGATAAGGGTGAGGGTATTCATTTTCTGTTGTTTGTTGTTATGAAATCAGTTAAAGAATTATTAGGTTTTAGTCCTTTTTAACTCGTGTTTGCAGATACTGTCCGTGGTCCATTGAAGTTATTAAAAGAAAAAATTCTTTCAGATGAAGATTCCAAGATTAATCTTCTTGACTATGTCTCTGATTTCAAATATTACGTGTCAAAGGCTTGTAAAGTAGCAAGAACTGATTTTCACTCTACACATTCGAACATGAAATTATTTATGAGAGAAATACAAAGAAAGAAGCTTTCATCCCGATGATAGTGTTCTAGATCTCTTGCCCATACCACAAAATATCAAAATGACTTAAATTATATCATTAACAATCCTGGGAGGCGCAGACAAAATAACGTTGTGATATAATATGTTAGCCGAGTATTTTGACAAAGAAATCCCAGTTACTTATTCAGTAAAGTTAATTGTACCCGTTCCATACAGTGAGAATGTAAATGATGGAATTCAGTCTGACTGTGGCCGGCATTGATATAACCAATCGTCGCAATTCAGAAATATTATACACTCTGGACCAGGAAAAGAGTGAATTAAAACAGCTACTATGTGAATATGAGCACTTGCTTTCCGATGTTCCAACACGAACAAACAAAATCGGTCATGACGATGAAATGTTAGATTCTACACCAGTGAAACAGCATCCTTAACGGATAAATTCTCTCATTCATGAATTTTTGGTAAAAGGAAATTCAAGATTTATTGGTGAATGATTTCACAGAAACAATTAAAAGTAATTGTATCTCACCATGTGTTCTTGTACATAAACCATATAATACATTCCGCGTTAGAATTGACTATAGAAAGGTCAACAGTGTTACCAAAGCATATTTATTTCCAATGCCAAGAATAGATGATTGCACTGATAAAATTGGAAAATATGTCTCCAAGATTGACCTAATAAAAGGATTCTGGCAAATTCCACTCATAAAAGGAGCAGAAGATATTTTCAGCATTTGCAACTCCAGATGGTCTTTATCAATATAAAGTGATGCTGTCTGGTATGACAAAGGCTCTGCAAACATTCCATCGTTGACTGATCATGACAACATCTAGTCAAGATAATTGTGAAGCATAAATCAATGACGTCATCATCTATAATGATGCCTGGAAATATCACTTGATCAGCTCAGTCTTGTAGACATGACGGTTAATATAGATAAATGTGAGTTTTGCCTTGCTTGTGTCACATTTGTAGGACATATTGTTGGACACAGTGAAATTAAAACTGTAATTTAAGATATAGACTATCTCTGAATTCCTAATGCCTATCAATAAAAAGCAGCTGATGCAAATTTTGTGTATGCCTGGGCCAGACGTAAAAGTGCATCAGTTCTTCTAGCTCCAAATTACAGTCAAGTATTTTAAATGTATATTGATGCAAGTGATGTAGGAGTTGGTGGGGTATTGATTCAAGATGAAAAATGGTGCATATCATCCAGTATGGTGGTTTTTCTACAACATCTAAACAATAACCAGATACATTATTTCACAATCAAGAAGAAAGGTTTTGCTTTGATATTGGCTTTGCAACATTTCGAAGTGTATTTTAAATCAGTTCCTTCACCGATTATTGTGTCCAGTCAGTTATCACAACCCTCTTCCTATCGTTAACAAAATGAAAAATGAAAAACTAAAATCAGAGATTACTGTGGTGGCGTTTGATGCTGAGGAAATACAGTATTGACATTAGACACATCAGGAGAAAAGATAAAGAGATTCATGATGCCTTCTCACGTATGTAGAAGAACAAAATTGCATTAGTTATTGTCATTCATAAGACATCTTTATATATTTTTTAAGTATTGCAAAAAATCATATTTTACTAATATGTCAAAGATAGGTTTATTGTATAAATGTTTATATTCCATTATTAGCAGAGGAATTTGCTAATAAATAAATATATATATATATATATATATATATATATATATATATATATATATATATATATATATATATATATATATATATATATGGCGGCAGGCGGTATATAGGTATATATATATATATATATATATATATATATATATATATATGTGTGTGTGTGTGTGTGTGTGTGTGTGTGTGTGTGGGTGGGTGGGTGGGTGGGTGGGTGGGGGTGTGTGTGTGTAATATTATATATATATGTAATATTTAATATTTAATACTTCTCAAGGCGACAAATTAGCAAATACTCGAACGGAACCTATAATTTTAATATTAAATAAAATATAGTCGTTTTTCCCGGAGATCTGGTTTATCGTCGGAATTTGTTATTTAATTGGAAACACATATTCATGGATATCTATTCATCTGGGTTGATACAAATTATATTAAGTATTGAACATTTAAAGAGATAAAGTTCTTTAGTTTTGTTGGATTTGAAATGGTATCCCTGGTATCTTTTCCTAAGAACCACTAAGTCCTTAGTCAATGCATTCGTAGGAGCCAAGATAGTCTCACGAAGTCGCGGGTTTCTAGCCAAGGATAAACTTTCATTCCCTTGCTCCTAATACTAAAGTTCCTTGTATATAATACCACATCTTTTGTGTCTGATTATCTAAATTATATTAAAATTCGGATTTGGTCCATGTCCACTCATTACAAATAAAAACTGCAATCAAATTTTTTCTTGAATTTAACCAACTAGATGCCAAATGTTTAATTAGCATGAGAATTGATTGTTTTATTGGTTTATTCTGATTAATGTTCGAATTTCCAGATATGTGCTATAGGCTGGTCAAGGTTTCCGCACTTTCATGTATCATGTCTCAAAATTCCATCTTTCTAGAAAAATCATATAATTTCAATTGTTGCATAGGCTTTATTTTTGACAATATGTCCAACTTGGACATGGAATAAAATATTTGAAGAATTAACTAATCTAAACGATGGAGATTAAATCGAGCAATTTGAGACCAAATAATTTTATCCGAAGCCAGCATTAATTGTTGAAAAACAGCAGATCATAATTAAACAATGCAGAAGTCAACGAGAGCAGTTTCTATAAACGACAATTTAATTTGCAATGAAAACATTTGCTGAATATCGTCAGTTATCTTGTTTACTGTGGCAAATATTTTCAATTCATTGTAATTTCATCGTCGCATCTGTGCACGTGCGCATTACAAAGACATTCTTTGACAGCATTTGGCCATTCTGTGAGTCTCTAACCCTAAATGTCACCAAAACCAATCTCTTTTATGCTGTTTTGTCGATACAATCGTATGCGATACCTTCAGTTAACCCTTTTCCTCGCAATAAATATGCACTTTACGTCCACATTACCAAAATGGCATGGCTAGAGAAGATCCTTTTCATCAGAAATTCTTCTGTATATTGAAAGATCAATGTTGCCCTAAGTTGACAACATTTAAATAAAAAATAAATAATATGAGTTAGATAAAAGTTACAAAATAATTCTAAATACGTGACACAATATAAAGAGAGTTCTTAAACATTTTGAGCGATATATAGCTTCTTATCATGGATAAAGACTGTGCAATGAGTGTAAGATTCTTTAAATAGTGACTGATTTCACGTTCATGTAGTTAAAGAGAAAAATACAACAAATAAATTAGTTGTGAGATCATAAAATGAGAAATAAACGTAAGCAAACAAGCAAAATGAATATCTAACTAAAGAAATAGGTCTAGGAACAGAATGGAAATATTTAGAATCCATGCAATCACATAATCTGAAATTGTACATTGTTGATATAGGTTGTACAAAACGAATATGCCACAAAATAGACATAATTTTAAACGGCAAACCAACTGATAATTTATGTCTGTTAAGAGAGTATATCAGCATTGATTACCATGCTAGCCAGTTTGACAGGTAGATTTGACTAGATACACATAAATACAGTGATATGCATTGTTAACTGGTTTCTTTCAGGAGCGCTATAGAATATATCTTCCAACGATATTTATGTAAAAATGGTTAATTGCAATTGTTATTATGGATTTGGTCAATAATTAATTTGATTTTTCTTATGGAGTTGGTCAATAATTAACTTAAATTTTTCTTATGGATTTTTCAAGAACATATCCTAAGAGATATTGAGAAATTTATATATGTCACAAAGGTAATGATATTCAAGACGTAGTAAAGTTATAAGGAAGACGAGCAAATATTTTACCCCCAAAAGTTATTTTACCATTTATAGACTGCATAATTGTTTTGATCCACTGTGAATGATAAGAGGTGTCTACCTTGAAATGGGGGTCATTGGAAATATGAAATCATTTTGAAGTAAGAAGTAATTCTGGATCCCACAGCTGAATGGTGCATTTCTGTATGCATGCGCATACATTAAGCAAGGATTTAACAGAGGTTTAAAATCATTTCACCCTGAGCAAAGGTGCAGAAGGTTCGGACGGTTTGGGTTCTCATGCTATTGTAATCCATCCTTACTGCAGACAGATTTGAAATATACAGAGGTAGGCATCAGATGTTGACTTTTGTTAGAAGGGAAAAGATGTTATCAGTGACGTTACGATTGAAAAATGGTAAAGCTCAAATTTACATGAAATGGAGTTAAGTGACCACCCTATCAAAGCGTAAAAATATATATATAAGTAACAGAAGAACAAACGGAAGACATCACCCAATGATAGCCTTATGGGAAAGCCTGTATATAGCAAAAATGATAATGATTGAACATTGAATTCACAAGAAATCATCACGAACACAGCATCTTGCCCATACTATTTTTCATTTCCAAAAATCCCTATCTTGTATACATTTTTCTGACTATTGTTATGTTCAGGTTACATGTAGATTCCATGTACTTGAATTATTAATGGCTAGCAATTTTCCCAAGGATGATAGTCTTCATTTTTCGTTCGTACGTTAAAGTTATTTCACACGTATAATGCCGGTCCTCTTGCAGAAATCACATAACAATTCCAGTCCCTCGGTGCAGGCGGATGCTTAATATATGTTCATTAGCGTCACTATCTCTATGACATGTTCAGCGTGTCTTGTTTTTTTCAAGCGTTTTTTATCTGTATATTTTCTATCTAGATAGCTTGAGATATGATATGATATATGATATGATAATATACTATGATTCTTTTCGTATCAGATGCGACCACATTTTTGTGTGCCAAAAACATCTTGATAAAGATACGTTACGTTTATGAATTAAGTTTTGAAAGTTCACAATTTTAATCTGATTTGAGTTAGTGTTTAATGAACTAGCTTCGACCAGAATGATGCTGGTTCAAGCCCTATAATGGAATTAGCCCAGTTTGATTTGCTGTAGGGTGTCCCTCATCAAGGTCCTTTAATATACATGTATCGTCATGTGTTGCTGTGACGCAAAGGACGAATCAAACAAAATAAAGCATATCTATTTCACTTCTCCAGTTTAATTAGGAAACTTAGCTGGGTAAGCGTTTGTAATGATTTTTCGATGAGACAGAAAAATATTTGAAATTGATGCCCACCACCCACCCCGAAAGACGCCCAACAACACTACCAAAAGGACTGTAATTAACAGCTAATTCCTGGTGGAGAAGGTTAAATGTAACAGCACTGAGAGTCCTATTCAAATATGTTACCGGATCATAATTCCTTAGGAAAGCTACTACTACCTTGCAAATGCAGATCTCGCAGATAAAAACCTTTTGGCTGAAAGTTAAAAGTTATCTGCTCACCTAGGTGACTGCTAGATTTATCTTCTATTGACACTAGGATTGGTGCAAAATTCCATTTAATTAATAAATGTGCTTGTGCGGAGTAGAACTCTCTCTAGAGACAGAGGGACGTCGCAAAATCAGTACAAGCAGTTTGGAAGTTTTCTTAAAGCAAGTTGGAGGAGCTCCATCTTCGAAGAGAATTATATTCTGTTTATAAATTGCCAACATTGATGTTCCTTTTTTGCTGACTATAAAAACTACGCCGTTGGTATATACCTACACGGGTCGCTATAGCTTCCCCTCACATGCTATTACTATGTTAATAAGTGCTGGTCAGCTGCATTATATAGAAAACTCAGATAATATTACTGTATACCTTTTTGCTACGTCCGGATACATACAGGTACGTTTTCTATGTTATCTAGTCTAGCGTCCATCTCATAGTTTTATGCATGACGTTTTACTGTTTTGCCTGTACAGAGCGTCATTAGGCCTTTCCTACATGCAGCATTGTCGTACAATGGATATTGTAGCGTTCACTTCTTACGTAACAATAGTGATGCTTCAGTGTGCCGTATGGTTTGTACTGTAGCAAACTCGTTTATATTACTGTATTTCTTCCACCGTTATCGGATAACTACACGTAAGTTTTC
Organism: Megalonaias nervosa; assembly: GCA_016617855.1. Lineage (NCBI taxonomy): Eukaryota > Metazoa > Mollusca > Bivalvia > Unionida > Unionidae > Megalonaias > Megalonaias nervosa. The sequence goes on from JAECUM010063401.1 coordinate 7,935, forward strand.
TATATATTGTTTACTCATTGCGTCCACTTAATAGCCGCTGCAAGAGACGTTTCAATGACTAATTGTATTGGCAGTCAACAATTGGCCTTCCTACAAGTAACTGTTACCATAATTGAGAACTTAGCATAAGTAATAAGAGCCACGCTCTAATTCCCTACCATACACAATTTATAGCTCTGTACGGACACACATAAGTTCATATATTGTCTGTTCTATTTTTGTCATACATATTTAGACCATGGTTGAGAATAGACCGGCAATAGCTCTACTTGTGTAGTTTACTCTTGGTATCATTCCTTGAATACTTGTTTTTCATACGATGAACAGACGTCAAGGGGAGACAGTTCTATGGGTACTAAAGGAGAAGGCGCAAAAGCATACCTTGAAGAACAAAGACATTATCAGCTTGCACGCAAGGGTTCGAAGCCATATCATTTACTGGGGAGAGACAGAATAAGACAATCCCCAGGCTCCATATAGCACATCAGAATTACGGACCATCTACGTGGATCAATATCGCTTACCCCGTTCCATCCTCAAGAATTTATCATGTATCAGGCACATCATATTGGGCAATCACTTTGTAGAGGTACAAACTGCCATTTCCTGAGAGATGCAGATAATAAATATAAGGGAAAACTTACAATTGCAAGTTATTGCGTGTGACCCCCTATAATTCTATATTTCAAAAGTATATAGTTTTCAAAACTATATTTAAAAGTTTTGCTTTTATCTACAATGGCCTGCTAACCTGAATTTAAAAACCCCAAGGGAATACTCAAGTCACTTTGTCTTTATCTCGGTGTTATTTCTACTAAGTTTCAATGCATATATCAATTAAAAGTTTATTTGATACACATCGAAGTCTGTACACATAATTGCCACATTATCTGTAAACGTCCGCAATATTATTTTTGGAATTCGATGATCGAACATAATTTCTCGATTTGACATTTCTCAAAGTTCCTAAGACCTATATGTCAGCAACGACTACTTCCTCTACAAGATTAGTTTCGCACAGTATACCATTTAACATTTGTATATGCCCGAAACACATAGCTTTCTTGCTTGGAAAGCCAAGTTAGAGTTTTGTCAGTTTTTTTGCGTTTTTTCTTTTTTTTTTTTCTTAAAGTCAGTAAGCTGTGAAAACATGTGCAATTTTACAGAGGTGACCATTTTGAATTAGATTCTACTGTAACTGTGCTTCAGTATTTTCGTTTGACAGATAAACTAAAACTAGTTGTTAGCTTGTATTGTAAATTGACTCATGCTGCACAATACGCAATATTTCTAATTCCTAAGTTTGGGTCAATCATTTGGACATTTAGTAATAATGAATTTAAACCAATTATGGTACAAAATGATACAAGATGAGTATCTGAGGACATCAAGCAGTGATTCAAGATATGTATCTGAGGAAGTGAAGCAATGATACCAGATGTATGTCTGATGAAATCAGACAATAATACGGGTGTCTATTTGAGGAAATAAGGCAGTGATAACTGATGTGCATTTGAGGAACCAAGGCAGTGATACCAGATGTGTATCTGAGGAAATCAGGCAGTGATACAAGATGTGTATCTGAGGAAATCAGGCAGTGATACAAGATGTGTATCTGAGACTTAAATGGTTACGAAGAAAAATAATCACTAATGTATATGACACTAATTATCATTTGAAACCTAAAATCTCTCTGTCTCAGTGTTGGAATATTTAAGAATGTTATTTCACACTCACATAAGTTATCCATAGTCGTCATTTATAGAATTTGCTAATGGTACTATTGGAGCCACTATGGCTTAATAGGCATGGTAATATATGACAGAATGTGCATGAGAGCTATTCATTTCCGACACGTTCCATGCAAATGCAATCGCATTGGTGTTACAAGTAATACAGGCACGAAATATACACATTTTTAATTTCTTCGGAAATAATAAAATAAAAATGATGAATGGGTCGATTCAAATTCTCAGAATTGTTTTAAATTGTACGTTAATGGCGTGACTTCCATGTGCAGTTTCTTTGTTTCTTTATGAAATGTCACTGTCGTTTTTGAATTCCGGAACTGTCTTCTGCGTAATCTAAGACTCCATCTCACAGCTTTATCAACAAAGCATAACCCAATGCACCAGAGGCTGGTTGAGGTAAATATCGCCCCTTGATATCTTACTGTGTGAACAGAATACAGTGGAGAAAATTACAGCTAAAACGTACAACCTCTTGAAGCATTAAATGCTTCAAAATTATTGTATTAACATTCACGTTATCTAGTAAATGATATCACACGTTGAACAATTTGGGCTTGATGCCGCCATCCACAGATGCCTATGCTTTCCTTGACGGATTACAGTTTTGCCGTAGTTGGAGGCAAATTTATCATGAACTAGCCATACCATTTTTCAGCGGAAAATCATGAAACGGACGATAACGAGTGCATTTGTTCCAGTCTTCAGGATGTAATAGTGAACTACATATACAGCAAATAAAGATATTTGTGACATTGAAATTCCAGTTCGTACTGAGTCAATAATTTTAGAAGGAAATATTTCGAAATCACCACATTCCTCTTGAGATTTTAACAGTAGCGCTGACATAATTCGTTCTTATAGGCGCCATCTTGATTGTGCATAGTCTTCAAGCTTAGAGTTAAGGTCAGGAATTCTTTCCTACAGGCTCCAACTTTAATGCGCAAAACTTTCATGAGTGTCTCAAATTTAGTTAAGGTCCAGTTGTAGAATCTGGGACTGGTCAATGATACCTAGGAAAAGGCAATTAATCTATGTTGAAGAATACATTCTCTTATTTACACCATTCTATCAAATGCCACACTACACCTGTTTGGAAACCCAATCTTAGTCTTGTCTTCCAGCTAAGAAAGACAAATTTACTCAATTTTCACCGAACACAAATGTTCAAAAGACTTGAATGATGTCCCCTTATAATTACGGAAGAGTAACAGGAACTATTTTGCATATTTGGTTCACATTTGCCCACGTGGGTATCAGTCCACGTTCTGGCATAACATGGAAATTCTGTAAGCAGAAATGTTCAGCTTTATGTCGATGATGTTCAAAAAACACAGAATAGAATTATTAGTCATAATATTAAATTGGGTAAAAAAGAAATAGTCATGCGTGGGTTTTCTAACAATTAATGAATACAGTAAGTCTTTAAAACAACATCGAAAATAAAAAACAAAAACAAACGTCCAATCTAAGATAAATACACGTTTTGGGAAAGATGAGGGTGGGTAGGTCTGCACAGATCAACAATATATGGATTTACTGTTGAAAAAATATACACTATCACGCATCAACTACAGGACGAACATAAACACCGTTTTTTGTTAATAGACTTTTTGAGAGAGCATTTTAATTAATTTTGCTGAGCGTTGTGGAAAAAGCTTTACAATCTTTTAGCTTCCGGGATTTTGTTCCTAAGTGGTTTATATATTTTTTGTAATAGTCTAAACGTTGTGTTATAAAAATGGACTCACATCATTCGTTTGACGTGAAAGAGGCTGTTGTCAAGAGATATTGCAACGTTTATGTTTTTCTTTGGTGTTGAAATGATAATTTTAAAGCAAAATGAGGGTGACCTTTAATGTCAATGAGTATAAATAATGTCAATAAGCCGATTATGCTACTATTCTTTGCGACAGTGTGCTTCTTTTAAGATGCTCTTGAAACTAAGTGAATCTTCCCGCCGAAAGTGTGACATGAAACAAATTAAATTGACTAATGGGCTAGATAGCTTAACTAATCTCTAAACTGCATTGGTTTTAACACCCATGGTTTGGACCGTGAATGATTTTTAATTGGGATAACGGTCAGACAGATGGAGACGCAAGGATAATTGGTTTAAGTAGCGGAAAAACGACATGTAGAGACAATCCAGATACAATATTGTGCTACTTGAAATAAGTGTCATAAGGTGAAATTTTCCAGGAATCGGTTTATGAAATAGGATCAGAATAGAGAATTATTCTAACCTCGATGGGTGTGTGTTAATTTTAGGATGTTAGATAAATTTAATCCTTAATGGCTAAGCTAAATAAGGGATGCGTATTTCTCAGATGAAAATCAATGTTTAAGGCATTCTCCCTGAGGATAATTAGTCAGTCCTAGTTTTCTGCGGAAGAGGAAGTTCTTGACTTGGGGGAGTAAAAAGTATTCTTTCGTTACAAATTAGCAAGGGACGGGTGTCTGGAAGTTTGAGGGACACGAAACGTAATGGTACACAGAGATTCTGCAACATAGAAACAAACGAGTCTAGGAAAGCGCAATGTAATTGTTTAAATATAATGCAATTTTCATGTCATGAGTTTGTTATTATTCGTTTGAATTTATTTGTTTTAAATTCATACATCAATTATCCTTTGATGAGTTCTGATGACAACTGTTTGCATTTATTTATCTTGAATGTGATATGACTTGTCTGTAACAAGTACCATGATTTCAAGCATTACGTTTTATACGAATTTATGAGAATTGTGTAAATTTACCTGTTTTAAGTGAAATGAATAATGTATGGTACGAATTAAGCAATTCATACCTTATATTATGTTATGCCAATGATTTGTTAGTTAGCAAATATTGAAGCTAAGACATGAAGTGAATTTCGTTAATTCATTGTATAATTAAGTTGTGAATTCTGTTAAACGAGAATCAATGGTATTTATTGGCATTAAGAAACCTGCCGGCAGACATTTAGTTCAGTTAGCGGTGTATACTCCACAGCAGGCGTATGAACGCTTTATTAAGACGTCTTGTTTATGTCGTAGTTCTGTTAGGGATATCGAGTAGCCGCTAGGGAGAGATGTTAATCTTCTTGTACTAGGGTTTGTGCTTCAGCTGTCAGGCTGCAAACTGACCCATATTAGCCTTAGTTTCTGTTGAAATGCGATATGACTATATGTGACGTAACAAGAGAGTTGGTAATGTTCGACATAGAAGTAAAACAAACCTGACAAATATTTAGGTCGTCTATTATTATTTGTCAAGGGGAAATAGCGCTATATACGTAACCTTACAAAGGCAAATAGAGGAGTAAAATTGCGGATGATAGCAGAATGAAGAGAGAGAGAGAGAGAGAGAGAGAGAGAGAGAGAGAGAGAGAGATACGTGGACTCTAAGCTGTCACCAACATTGAATTCGGAACGACCGGCAAGCAACCAGGTTATACGGGCATGCTGGGCAATTTGAGTTCGATTGTTCACTTGATTTTATGATGAAATTTGTCTTATCGGGATAAACAGAACAGCTAATAACACGGGGGGGGGGGGGGGGGATAAAAGGAATACAAACATTTTTATTACCGACCATATAGAGTATCTCAACTTACACATGAACTCTGTTTACTATTTTGATGAAAACCTTTTGCAGAATGCAAGGAGGGAAAACAAAAAGCACTGGGCAAGGTCGCAAGGGTTAATGTGCCAGCAGTGGTTATTTTTATGAGCAGAAATGTCATTAGTTATATATTTCAAAATCAAGAAAACTGCACGCAGCAAAGAAATTGCACACTGGTATTCCAGTCTTCATTGAAATATAGTTTTACGATGCGGTATACCGTCCTAGCAAAGTACGGTTTATACAAAGAAGAAAGCCACATGTCAGAAATAATAGATCTTGTTTGTTTACAATGTGCTATTTTATCGCCTACTTAAGATGGAAAAGAATCAGCATCGCATGTAACAATAAACATTTCGGGGATCGAGAAGAAAGTGCATCCAGAAGAACCAGTCTATACGAAAGGATCTGGCCTCTTATTCCTGGATACCCTTCAGCATGAAACTCAAGATCGGGTCACGATCCCAAAATGAGATATTTTACTTGTAGTAAATCTAGGACAGAGAAATATAGCAATCTAAGAGAGAAACTCAAGTTATTAGGGTTCCTAAGGCCAGTTCAGTTAACTTGAGCTCTCTCAGAGAACAATCCAAGTTATTTAAAATCATGAAGGTTATACAAATCTAACTTCTGTAATATTTTTCATGCAACTTGTAAATGAAGAAATTCACAAAATACCATTGGCTTCAGAAGCATCAAACTATTGCTTACATTGATATTGGTAACGACGATGAAGTTATTATGACGTAACGACAACCATCAGACTTGAGGGCTGTTGAAACTGGTCACTATTTACTTCCGGGGATTTCCCTACCATGCAACGAAAAGTAGTTAAGCATGTTTCTATTGGTTTAGAAGACAATTTTTTTTTTCTTTCGTGAAACAATATCGATTTGTTAAAGAACAAGAAGCTTTCGGATGTACATCACTGAACGTTATACATAGACTATTTAGTATATTGTATCATATTTAGATGGAAACTAATATATTCACTATATGATAATTTCCAATAACGTATATTTTATAATGGTATTATGCAATTAATTCGATTTTTCTATAACAAAAGCCTGTATAATGAGCAATACCTTAACAGGGCTCAGTTATCGAGTCCTTCAGATTCATTATGCAAATACTTCTACGAGTTTTCGTTCTCTAAAAGGTGTCTGCAGTATAAATCTTATGAGAGAATAATAGTTAAAATTCATACTGACGCACGTCAACAAAGCCGTTTACTATAATCTGAAAGATAAATGTAACGGGGCAGTAGTGTACTGATTATTTAAATGTTTTCATAGATTGAACGAAAATGGTTGAATATCTTCTCACTTAAAGTAATTTCGCGACTATTTTATCATCGTAATTTCATCTAACCTCCTATTTCCAGTATTCCTGGCTCTTTGTTGTATAGACATGTACCTTTAACAACTGAGACATTAAATATCAACCGAAGAGAGTCTAAGCTTTACGCTGAGTTTACGTGTGTTCAACAAATATCCAAGAGCCTATTGGTTCAAGAAAAAGAATATTTACATCATTGGTAGTGTCATTGTATTGTTACATCGATTTATACTCCGTATCACTCCGAGGTTTTCCTCTTCGCTTTGTTGAATTGATTACTTGTGTTGCTTCGCACAAGAAAATTCCATTGTAAGTACGCTGATAGAAAACATCCAGTGAACGTCAATAAAATGACATTAATTTAATGTCATACTATTGCCCTCTGTGAACAAATTGATATTTGGGCACGCAATACTACCTTTGTCGAAGATGAAGTTTATTAGTCATATATTACCTTTCTCTTATGGATATACAGTGGTTTTAATGTTAAAAGTTTTAAAAGCTTGAACTTGAATAAAAAGAAAAATCAGCTAATCGGGACGAATATGAAGCATTAGATTTTTCGCACTATTTATTTAATTAAAAAAATTTCTTTGTTTTGAACATATATTCAAAATCATTCTCCTTAAACACTCAAACAATGATTAGAAATAACTCACGTATCAAATTTTTTTCACCTGTACAGTCAATCGATCGACATGATGCAAGAGTTTCTTGTAAGACCGCATTCTTCGACAGTTGTGTTAAATAGAGTTTCGCAATTTAGAACTTCAAATAGGAAGATATATATATATATATATATATATATATATATATATATAACAACATATATATATATATATATATATATATATATATATACTACTATACTATATATATATATATTGACTGGATAATGTAATGTAATATTTTCGATAAAGTCTTTCTGTGCGAAAGTTGTACCAAGTGGTAATGTATTTAATTAAAAATTGTTTGCTCATTTTTATTTTCTTATCCTAAAACAATGAAACACTGATGGAAAAAACTAATTTATCGGGAATCTTCCCCCCACTCCCGAGAAATGAAACAAAGTGATAAAATATTGCACACTACATGATGATAGGCTTAATGCAAGAACTGTTGAATCTTTATTTGTTTTTCTGTGAAGGCCATGGTTAGAGTTTATTAGGGTCATACAAACCAGATACCTCGGGAGCATATTTTTATCTTTTTTATTTTTAATAGTGTCGCATAAGATTAAATTTATTTTCTTTACGAACTGTTAAATGTCTACACTTTATTTGGACCCATATAGTGTACAGAATCCAACGGAATCTATATTCACATCAGCTGTATGAAAGATAAGCTCATGAATAAAGTACAAAACAGATATGGGTGATGCCGCGTTCAATCCGGTCAGACTATGACAGTTGGAGAAGATTTTAATTGTAATGGATTGTACAAGACTTGTATCCAATTCATAAAGGATTAAACGAGTGTATTATTTTGTTTTAAACTATTATTTTAATTATTTGCTATTTGGATGGGGGCGGGTGTGTGTGATAAAATTTTGCATTGTAGGTTTGCCATGCTCATTAGGAGAAATGTCAGTTTATCTAGCATTAGCAAGGAAATAATATCTATCCAAGTTACAGAAATAACTGGCGTATAGATCATATTTCGTTAATTATTTCGCCGCAAAATACGATTTCCCTTGCCACTCCTAACAAATCTTTTTTTATTTTACTTATTATTCATAGCTTTTATCTAGCTTCAGTGTCATACACGACTGAGGTGTCAGGTCTAGCATTGCGTATGTATCAGAAAGGTAGGTATCAAATTCCTATCCCCAATATAAATCAAGTTGAAAAGCGATAGCGCTGTAAAACAAACCATTCTGTATCAGGATCCTGCATTTTGTCATAGATAGCATCTTTAATTGTTCGAAGGGAACCGGGGTAAATTTTCTGGATAATACTAAACTTACTTACATCTGGATAAACATGTTATATCTGTCACTGGGGAAACAAAGTCGCTTCTTCTCTTTAAAACGTTTAGTTAGAAACGTGTAAAATTGGCAAATGAACAAAAGATCATCTATCTCGGCTCAGATTTCCTTGTTGCTTACCAGGTTCATTTTCAGAGTGTGAAAAGTTTTGTTTCCGGTCATCGGGAAAACAAAATTAAGAAAACCCAGCCGAAACTCAAGCTTCTGGTTTACTTTGTTTGTTTCTGGCGCGGAAACTACAGTTTCAGACATAAAAGGAAACTCGACCTTCTCCTAAAGATGTCAAGTGTATGTGCAGAAAATGCAAGAATCATGTAGTTTCGATACTGCTTTATTGTAGTTTCCGCCAATATTGAATGTGTCTCAAGTGCTATTCTTGTAGTCTCCGTACCGGAAACAAATGGAAACGTTTAGATATTCTTCTAGATGAGAATCATCTCAGTTTTCACAGTTCTAAGCATCACTCAGCATATTATTTCAAAGGAATGACATTCAAAAGAATATTTAATGCTTTTTCTGTGACCTTTTATGGAATAATATAAAATGAGTTTATAGCAAGTCGTCTTTTAATGCTAACATTTAGAATAAAAATAAAACTCACACATCACGTAGTGGCAATCTTCATATCAGAAACCATCACCCCCAATCAAGGCATTTTTTTTTTTTTTTTTTTGAAAACAGTTCAGGTCAAATTTACCCCCTAAACGGGTATCTTCTACAGAACGTTCAAAATTGTTCGAAATCTTTGCATGCTGGCCATAATAAGCTGCGGCGTAGTTCAGTCTCCTATCTGGAATATAATGGTTTTCTAGAATTATATTAAGAGATTATTTCTGACGGAGGGTTGACCGACGGGTCTTGTAAGAGAATAATACGGTGAAATAAATAATCCTTGTCAGAAACTAATCTTATTATTATCGCCTTTGGCGTGAACATGCCATTCCGCATTTTAATTTGGAACTGTCGTGCACAACGCAAGCCGGATAGAAACTACTTAGTGTGCCGAGTTGGAGGGAATGCTAGACTAGCATTTGTTTTAGATTTCCCAAGTCGAAAGTAGCAACTAAGGTTGCAGCTGAATACAGTCTTGAACCTGTTGTGAATAATTAAATTTCTGCTAAGAAAATGCAAGGACAAGAAATCATGCATAAAGAGCTTGGTTTTTAGTTTGTTCTAAATGAAATGATTTTTTTTCCATTACAAATTAGTTCAAGGGTATTTTTGTTTTCAAGCTATTTTGAGAACCGGACATTTAGCTATCCGCCCCTTAAAAGGGCCGTCAAAATGCACTAAAAGTCTCGCTAGGTACCAAAAAGTCGACCCGGAACAGCGTTCACAGAACTCTCACACTGCTTAAAAATAGTCGGGAAAAAATAATCCACAACCACAACAATGGATCTCATCTACCATTATCAGCACCTTTTGTGACGTTGAGGAAGGCGATTGAAGAATAATTGTGACATTCCTTGCGAACACTGGCATGAACTCCTGATCTTAGAAATCAATACGAACAGAAAGAAGCATGATTAAATACTTTACGGTCGTTGTAGTCCATTTGTTTTCTAGTCTGATGGGTCCCGTAATGGAAATCACTGAAAGTAATTGTATCTGAGACAGACTAGAACGTTTTCCATTTGAGTGAATATCGCCCGAAGAAATGAAGCAAGATAATCATATTGAAAGAATCTGTCTTTTCATTAGCACTAGAAAAAGTCGAACGATTAATGGATCAATAACTAGAACAGCAGCCGCAATCATTGCTTCTTGCTACAATCTTACCGTAATACTCGTTTAAACTCTGTTCAAAGGATAAACATCGTAAAGGAAAATCATCCAAAACTTTTAAAAGAGGATAGTTAGCAGTTATTGCAAACGACATACAGTATTAACGATATACGGCAAGAACCACTTTCGGCACTTGGGAAAGAAAAATGACAGTCCCTATGGAATATTAGTTGAGAATATATTCGTATGACAGTTAATGAGCACATAAAACGAATTATTCTCTCACAGACCGTAGTGCTAATATTTGGCCAAATTACTGTTCTTTTGAGGTAAGATCGGTACATGCGTGTTCTTCTTATGAATGATCCATCTCAGAGGGTGAATTGATATGCTGTGGTACTCGATTTGGACAAAATTTCCCCTGTAGGTGCCCACTAAAAAATCCAGCACATTGCCTGTCTTCCCGTTTATATCCAGTAGTATCTTTAAGGCCACAGCGATACAATAAAAATGGTGTTAGGTTCAATCTTACTAATAGCGTACAATTTACAGTCTTCTTCTGAAAAAAATCTATTAATTTATTTTCTCAGGTGTTAATTTAGTCAAACAGCGACCTTTATTCTTTTAAATAACGGTATTTAGTTCACGGTCGCAAATGACTGGTTCTGTTGCTCGCAAATTAATTAGTTGCATGTAACCTAAATAACTAATGTAATATAATTTTCAATACATCACTTGATATTAAAATTTTTAGCGTTTAACACATTTACAAGGAGATAATACCATACTGAAAACCCGTAGCACTTCTTTAGATTTTTTTTAATCATCTGAAAATAAGACTCCATAGAACTGATTTGAAAAACCTAAAAACACCTATAATATTTTGAAGCATTTCGAGTGATTATAGAACGAATTCGTGAATTACGCTTCAAAGCACCAGCGACTCCACAGCTGTAGAAGATTTAAAAAAATACGTCTGATGCAAAAAAGGATTTGCATTTTCTTCTTCGCAGCTTTTGTTTCATAATTCAATTTATTTGCGCGGCTTTCACACGGCATGACATCTTTGATTCCCAAACTTGGATTTCTCGTGTGCTGCTGGGCATGTAATGAGAGGCACTCTAATGAAGTGCACTCTGTGATTAACTTCAGTCTTTTGTTTTCTCGAACAGAGTGAAAGCTGACTTAGCATGGCTGGAAAGCAAGCCACTTCCACAATCTCCTTTGGAATGAAACTTTTAACATGCACGCTAGTTAAGAGAATGTGAAAGACAGGATTACAAATTTGATTTAAGCCAATTGTATTCATGTCGTATTTATTTATCATCGTTGATGTCAGTCAAATTATTCTTGTGAAAGGAATAAATTTAGTTTAGAGGTTGAGGAACAATTTTATTTTATTATTAATTTGCTAAATTGGCTATTTTGGTACATGAGATGAAAAGACGCAAGAGAATGCATTATATTTTCGTTGCTTCCAAAAAGCGTAACAATGTATTTCTTAGTAAATACTAAATGTCAGATCCTTTTCTCGAAATAGAACAAACACTATTGTTGGACCATATTCTCATCATGGTAGTGAGGTCTGTTTGCTCTTCCTAGTACCAACTTTCTATGTGAACACTCTTACATAAAACTAGTAATCTTAACAGAAATGATCATAAACTCAGTAAACCCTATTCGTCGGTTTCGTTACCCTCTTGAGTATGACCTACCATATCACCTATTTGTAAACCTATTTGTTTTTGGACAGACAGGTATTATATGTTGCTTTTAGACATAAACACAGATAATAATACGATTGAAATTGGACGTTTTGGCTTATAGCAATAATGTTGTTTTCTTTATATCGTAAGTAGAATATAAAAAGGCGTGAAACATGCTATGGAAACTGGTGTGTACTGGATAAGTATAAAATGCTTAGCAAGATAAGACGAACGTTTCGAAGTGGAGGAATGATGTGTGTGATCCCCCACTCTTTTATATATGTACATACATACATACATACATACATACATACATTCACTTAATAATTAAGAAACCCGAACATGCAATATTACAATGCATCTTTAAGAATAGATTCTATAAGCAATGAAACTCAATCTGATTAAAATCAGATCTACGCTGTCCTAAGTGAAGATCTGAAGAGGACCGCTTACCGGTCAAGTCTTCATCTGATTAGCTGATAAAATTAGCGATTATGGTAATAACATAGGTTGCCAGAACATGACACCTAAACGGTGTAACAGTGAAGATTTGATTTTAATCAGATTGCAATGACTCTATAAGAACTCATTGTCAATCGAAAGGGTTTTTTTTTTTGTTTATATAAGGAGAGGATATCCGATTAATTTAGTGTGAGCAGGACAAACAGAAATTATTATTATGCTAGTTATCCTTAGGAAAGTAACATCTAGATCGATCTTACAAAATCAGCTTTATTCGAAAACGTGGAACATTGTTATCTATGTCATGATTTATTGAGTGAGTACTTATAGTACTTTACAAAACTGCACGTGTTATTTTCCAATGACGTCATTTCCAACCTAATTTTAACTTGGCATTATACAGCCATGATTTTATTTGCTGATGTGCCAAGAAACCACATGCATCCATCCATCCATCCATACATACATACGCACATACATACATACATACATACATACATACATACATACATACATACAGGGGGTATGGAGGATGGAGAGTACAGACAAGGCGAGAGGTGTTGTAACCTGCAGATATGGTTTCAAATCTCCATAGAGTACGATTAAAAATTATCTAACCTGTATAAAAATATTATTTCTTTCTAATTAAAACATTCACTTTTAATGCTATCAAGCATTATCCTGTAGAATTCGGGGATTTTATA